>JAAAKG020134664.1:0-13771 GCA_010014905.2 Druon quercuslanigerum | reverse complement strand
GCTTTTAAAATCAAATAGCATAATTTTATAAATGTAAATGTGAAAAAATTCTTTTTGTTCACAATCAAATAATGATAAATTTCATGGAGGTACTCAATGCTCCTAAAAATAAGGTTGCTTACATTATTTATTTTTTAATGCAACGTGTATGATAAAATCAGCATTCCAAGATTGAAATTTAAAACTTTTGTTCTGATTAATTTTCCAACAGCAATGAATTAACTGTATTTATGAATCATCCATTGCAATTCATTTTTTCAAAAAATCCAAAACATGTCAATTTTGATTTTTCATTTTCTTAATATCAGTACAATATACAATGCAATTCATTTGCTTTTAAAGCTTCTGTCTAAGAGAACCTCAGAAGAAGCACATTAAACCATGTATAAAATAAGGGTTGCAAACCCTTGCTATGAAAAATATGTCCCGATGAGCGTATTTTTGTAAGAAATAATCTGACGATCGTTTAGTTAAAAAATTCTGATTCGTTTTTGACATATAAAAGAAAAACTGTTTTTTGGGGTTAACATGAAAGGGTGTTTTCACTCCTTAAATGGGCGCGTTAGCACAATTGAAAAAGTACGTGTCTGCTATTTTTTATAACCAACAACATAGTACACAAAAAATAAAATCTTCGAGGTACACCTCGGGAACCTTCGTTGTTAGTTGAAAGTGGAACTTATTTGTTAAAAAATTCATTTAGTTTTTGGATAATTCATTATTCTAGTTGATAAACCTGCTTTCAAAATTTCATAATTTTGTTAAAATCGTGTTTGTTTGTTACTTGTGAATTAATTTTTTAAACTAAGAGTTTACCTATGCCCTGTTTGGTTAAAAGTATAATAAAAATTTATAATCAGTTGAAAATTCAACTACTTGGTAGAAAATTCCTATATTTTGTTGAAATTTGGTCTTTCGTGGTAGAATATTAACGTTCGAGGTGCCTAATATCATTCACCTTTTGTGATAACAATTCAAACATTTTGTTAAAAATTCATCTTTTTTGGCAAAAAATTAATCTTTTTGGTTGAGCATTCATAATTTGTTGAAAATGCGTATCTTTTTATTTACTTAAACTGTTTTTAATTAAACATTAAAATTAAAATTCATTTTCCTACAGAAGATTCGTCACTTTAGTAGAAAATCCAACTACTTTGTTGAAAATTCCCTTGCTCTTGGTTAAAAAATAGGTGTTTTAACTCAAAATTTAGTTCTTCCATTTTTGGTTTTAATTTAAATGTATCGTTAATTTAAATGTAATTATTTAAGTTAAAAATTCAACTATTTGCTACAAAAAATTCCTGTATTTTACATATATATTACGTGAGTTGTGAATGAACCCTTATAACTGTGTTCACTGAAGACGTTTAAATAATATTTAGAAACAAACATTTTTTACATTAAAATTTTTGATTTTATAGGTGTAAGGCTATTTTTATACCCACAAGAAAAATTTATAATTGTCAGGTAAAATAAAATATTGGTTATGGAAAAGTCAGAGAATTTTGAAATTTGGATTTTGTAACAACGTTGTGATTGCATATTTGATTACTGACTGCCACTAAATTTGGATTTCGAAATATTTTAATAATTTTAATTTCTTACCAAAAATATGAAAATAACGTAAACTTACTAATTATATGGTAAAACAGAAATTACATTGTAACCAAAAGAGATTTTAATTTTAAATGAAAAAAGTCGAATTCATTAAAAAAGAAACATTTTTAGCGAAATAGCTGAATCCTAAGCAAAAAAAATGTATTTTTAGTAATTGCATTTTAAACACAAAAAGTTGAATTTTTTTTAAAAGAGATAAATTTTTTTCAAAAGAGTTTAATTTTTTAACATAAAAATAATAATTTTGAACGAAATAGTTGTAACGTCAACCAAGAAGATGAATTTTCAACTAAAATGAGGAATCTTTAATTGAAAAAAAAATTAATTCGCATGCAGTTTTACTTTTAACCAAAATAGCTTAATTTTTCACCAGTTGAATTGTTAACCAAAGAACATGAATTTTTACAAAGTAGTGGAATTCTCGTTAGAGATTGAATTATTTTTAAAACCCAAAAAGGCAAATTTTTAACTATGTTGTACAATTTTCAGGTACAAAAACTTTTCATTTATGAAAGGAAAAAAAATTCACCCAAATTATAATTTTAGTGGATAAATAATTTGTAATATAAAATACAAATTTCAAATTAACTTTTCTTTTTTAATTGTATTTGCTTATTTGTTTTTAAGGCTAGATAAGCATATAATTATCGTAAGATTCTTAGGAAAATTAAAAAAAAAATATCTGACATTCCGAAAAAGTATACATTCTTTATTTTTCAGAATTTTTTAAAACTTTAGAAAAAAATCGAGTCATTTTCAAATATATTCAGTTCTTTTAGAAATTCCGTAGATATCTAATTTTTAAATTGACTTAAACTATTCCTATAATTTTGGAAAGTCCTTTAAAATTATGAAAATCCCTCTTTAATCTTCGGAGAAATATTATTTATAATATATTTGAGATATTGAGATACTTTACGCATATTTTGAGTGTATTATTTTAAAAATTGCAAAATATTTGAATGGCTTCGTACCATGAAAACATATTCCAAGAAAAAACTTCAGATACCTGGAAAAAAACCTGGAAATGCAAAAGAATTTTTTTCAGGATTTGAGTGGACATCCTGAATTATGGCAAAAAATTGACATTACATATTACCTGAAATTAAATTTCTCACCCAATAGCTAAGGAATCTTTAAAAACCAAACTTGTAAAATACAATTAAATTTTAATTATTTAGAAGTTTCTTAAAATCCTCATTAATTACTCTCGGATTTCGAATTGAATTTGGAAAAGAGAAAACATTTGTTTTTATTTTTTATTTAAGAAACATATGTTTTTAAATTAAATAAGACATTTTGCGACCTCTAAAATTACGTGAATATCATAAAAAATTACTTATTTTAATTTTTGTCTCGTATACTGTATTTATAGGTCAAATAAAAAGCATAACAATTTTCTGATTTTTACGAAAAAGAGAATATATCTTCAGTTTCTACATACCAAAATAAAGTTTAAAGTAAAAATATATTTTCTCAATTACTAACATTTTTAAATGTAGGAAAAATAAATTTTCGCTAAAATCACAACCAGCTTTTGGGTTCCTTTATTTGAGGCTCAAGTTTGTCTTGCAGAAAAGTTTCCATTTATCAAATAAAATTCATATTTGAGTACGAATGCTCATATATAAAGTACTGAGATATTTAATTTTTCATTGCTTTTTACAGTTTTAAAATAGTTTATCCAAAAATCTTAATTATCGCTTAAACGTTAAAATAACTTTAATAACCTTTTATTTTAAAAAGTTATAAGCCAAAGTCTTACATCATTTCCAGTTTTGTGACTATAAATAGTAGAGAAAATTATGTCTTTGTCTTATGAAAATAATTATTGCCAGAAATGTCTCAGTTGAACATGTCCAATTTTTAAAATCCAAAGAATTTGAAAATTTTATAAGTATAAACTTAACAAGTCAGTTTAAATATTGAAAATGTTATTTCTAATTTTAATGGAGTTTATAAAACTCATATTATTCGTAGCCAAGCCAATGTTACCAAATTTATGAACATTTTTAAAAATTATAACTTTTATATGCTACTAAAAAATGGTACTAAAAAAATGTAATTTTGTATTTTAAAGCGCAGGAAAACTCTTTTTTAAATGGCATCTAAAAACTGACGCTTCATCCAACCACGAAAACGCGTTTCCCAACAATAACAGTTTCAAATTGTCAAATTTTTTCATGTGGTTTTGCAAAAGTTTCAAGAATTAATGTATAAAATTCCTGAAAATAAAACCAAAAATCTAAAGAACAAATTTAGTCAAACACAAAAACATATTCCTGTTGTAATTTGAAAAAAGATCCGCTTAAAATAATTTTTTTTTACAAAAATAAAAACGGGGAAAGGAAAATGAGAAAGCAGCCTTCATTTGATACCTGAGAATCAAAATAAAAAAACTTGATTCTCATGTATCAAAGGGAGATCATCGTTGTTTCGAAATTCTGGTGAAAATGATTTCCACAGTTTTTTTATTGTGATTCGAAAATAATAAAAATAAAGAAGTCGAGAGAAATAAAAAAAGAGAAATCAGGGGACTTTGGTTGGTTGCGTTTTCATTTTTCCTTCCTGTTTCTATTTTTTTCCAAATAATTTTTTTTTTTAGGAAATTTTTTTAAGAGGATCGTTTTTCAAATTACAAAAGGATCATTTTATTGTGATTATCCAAATTCAATGGTTGCATTCATGGTTTTATTTTCAGGAATTCTATACACTACCGTCGGAAATTATGAGATCGATTGACGCAAGCACTATTAAAATTAACTGCTGGCTTTGAACCACGATAACTCAGCGAAAAAAATTGATAAAGCATTAAAAAAAACAGTTGGAAAGCCTATGAAATTCCAGGTCTATTAATGTGAACCAGATTTTTTGTTTGATCTGCTGAAGAGAATACAGCACTTGATAAGTTTAAAAATTTTGTTTAGATTTTCTAAAATTTTGTACTTCGACTTCAACTTTTAGCATGACCTAGGAAAATTGTTTCAAAAATCTGAAAATGATACGACGCAGAGCCTGAAATTTTATCTTTAATTTAAGCCAAAAAAAGTTTAAAAATCTTAATCGGTTTTCGAGATACGATTAAAAATGTTCAATTGTATCTAAGTTGAGTTTTAGTCGACGATCACGGTTCTCGACCGGTCTGCTGCTCGCCTCCTTCGTTGAGGCAGGACCGAATAGGCCAGGCACAGAGGTGGTGCTTGATAGGGGCTCTCTTATACTTTTGATTCTGCTCGTCAGTAATTTTTATTTCAAATTATTGTACATATAGAAAATTATTCATTTTTTTAAAGTTATTTACAATTATTTTAATTAAAAATTATCCCCATATTAAAGAATAAAAAAATGAAAATTACAAAATAAATAGGAAAAAGTATATGTACGAATTTCAAGTATAATTTACTAAGGAGACCAGCATCTTCTCATTAAAAAACTAAAACGGATAAAAGTTGTATTCAAAATTTAAGTAATTTTTTTACATGAAAAACAGTCTAAAAGGTTCAATAATGGAACTCATTTAATAAAATATTCTGATTCAATTCAAGAAAGCAACTTTTTAGACACGGGACTCCTCGAAGTAGCCACCTTTCGCATCAATAACAGCTCTGCAAATTCATGAAATTAGTACATATACTTTTTCCTATTTATTTTGTAATTTTGATCATCGAAAAATTAAATAATAAGCCAGTTGTTTGTGTAAAGGAAAATAATAAACTACTTAAATTTAGCTTTTTCATATGTTACAAAAATAGTTAACTCTCGTAACAATATATTGACCTTTTTATTAATATTCTAGTTGATAAAAATTTTAAGAAATGAAAAAAACTGTTCATCATTTTTTTATTATTTAATATAGGGATAATTCTGAATTGAAATAATTGTAAATAATTAAAAAAATAATGAATAATTTAAAAAATTTACAATAATTTGAACTAAAAATTACTGATGAGCCTAATCAGAAGTAAAATAGATCCCCAATGAAGCACCACCTCTGTGCGTGGCCCATTCGGTCGTGGCTCAACGAAGAAGGCGAGCAGCAGACCGGCCGAAAACCGTGATCGTCGACTAAATCTCAACTCAGATACGATTGAACATTTTTAATCGTATCTCGCGAACCGATTAAGATTTTTTAAGTTTCTTTAACTTACATTATACATAAAATTTCAGGCTCTATGTCATACAATTTTCAAATTTTTTTTAAACAATTTTCCTAGGTCATGCTAAAAGTTGAACTCGAGGTACAAAATTGTAAAAAATCTATGATTATTTTTTAAAACTTATCACATGCTGTATTCTCTTTAACAATTAAAAAAACTGTTCGACATTACTAGACGTGGAATTTCATAGGCTTTCTAACTGTTTTTTTTTAAATACCCTGTCATCTTTTTTCGATGAGTTATCGTGGTTCAAAGCTAGCAGTGATTTTTAATAGTGCTTGCGTCAATCGATCTCATAATTTCCGACGGTAGTGTAAATCCGATTATATATATTTTTTAAATAATAAACAATACGAGCTTTAACAATTTTGGATTCTGTTCGTGTGATTTTTTTGGAAATTGAAATTTTAATTAAGAAATCATGAGATTTCAAAAAACAGTGATAAGTTTCGAACCATTTCAGGTAATTATAAATTTAAGAAGATATAGAATAAACTAAAGTAATGCTAATGTTATTATTCTGTGGAAAAATCAAAAATTTTGTTCAAAAGTGAATGATTTTTGTGGAAAATTCGTACGTTTCAGTTACAAACTCATCTACGTTGGTAGATATTTCATCTTCTTTTCTTTAAAATATTTATTATTATTATTATTTATTTTCTTAAAAATGCATCTATTTTAATAGAAAATTAATCTTATTCGTTGAAAATGTATCTTTTTGGGTGGAAATTCATTTGCTTGGTTAAAATATTCTCTTTTTTTATTAAAAATTGACAATTAAACAATTTAATTTTGAGATGAAAATTGTTCTAATTCGAGTTGATCTAATTTGGTTAAAAATTAATTTTTTTAAATGAAAATTTATTTTATTTTATTTAAAAATTTCCTTTTTATAGAAAGTTAATCTTCTTGATTAAAAATGTATCTGTTTGGTTGAAAATTAATTTTTTTACTGAAAATCGAACTATTATAACTTTTTTTGAAAATTCATACCTTTGGTTGAGAATTCGTTTTTTTCAGTTAAAAAATTAAATTCGTTTTTTATATCAAAAATTTAACTGTTTTATGAAAATTTCATCTTTTTGGGTTAAAAATTCTACCACTTACATTAGTTCAAAGTGGACCTAATTTGTTAAATTTGTTCATAATTTAACTACTTTGTTGGATATTATAGATATTATTATTATTATTATTATATTATATTATTATTATTTTATTACATGGAAAATTAATTTTTAACTGGAAATTTAACTATTGCATTTTTTGGTCCAACCTTTACCTACTTTAATAGAAATTTAAACTTTTTGTTTGAAAATTCATTTGCTGGATTCGACATTAAACTAACTCATTGGAATTTTATTTTATTTTGTTGAAACTTAATTTCTTACTTGAGAATTTAGATATTTTATTTTAAGCTGAAAATTGAACTATTTGGTTAAATATTCTTTCTTTTTTGTTGTCGAAAATTTATTTTTTTCACTGAAAATTTACGGTTCTATTTTTAGTTAAAAATTGGTATTTTTTATAGAATTTTTCCCTTGAAAAGTTGAAAAGTTGAAAATATGATTGGTTGAACATGTAACTTTTTGGTTGAAAATGAATTTTGTTATTGAAGATTTAACCATTTGGTTTTTGGTTCCAAATTGGTATTTTGTGATAGCGTTTTAATCTTTTTCTTTAGAAATTTATCTTTTTATTTGAAAAGTAATTTTTTACTAAAAATCGAACTATTAAATTTTTTTATTGAAGATTCATATCTATGGTCGAGAATTCGTTATTTTTTGTTGTTGAAAATTTAATTCGTTTTTTGGTAAATAAACTGCTTTTGGTTTGAAATTCTAGTTGATAAAAATTTTAAGAAATAAAAAAAATTGTTCATCATTTTTTTATTTTTTAATATGGGGATAATTCTGAATTGAAATAATTGTAAATAATAAAAAAACAATGAATAATTTTAAAAATTTGCAATAATTTAAAATAAAAATTACTATTGAACAGAATCAAAAGTATAAGACAATCAGAATATTTTATTAAATGAGTTACAATATTAAACTTTTTAGACTGTTTTTCATATAAAAAATTAATTTAAATTTTTGATACAACTTTTATCCGTTTCAGTTCTTAATGGGAAGATACTGGTCTCTTTAATGAAGTATACTTGAAATTTGTACATATACTTTTTCCTATTTATTTTGTAATTTTCATTTTTTCATTCTTCAATATGGGGATAATTCTGAATTGAAATAATTGTAAATAAAAAAAACAATGAATAATTTAAAAAATTTACAATGATTTGAACTAAAAATTACTGATGAGCCGAATCAAAAGTATAAGAGCGCCCCAATGAAGCACCACCTCTGCGCGTGGCCTGTTCGGTCCTGCCTCAACGAAGGTGGCGAGCAGCAGACCGGCCGAGAACCGTGACCGTAAACTAAAACTCAACTCAGATACGATTGAACATTTTTAATCGTATCTCGGGAACCGATAAAGATTTTTTAAGTTTCTTTAGCTTAAATTAGAGATAAAATTTTAGGCTCTATGGCGTACAGTTTTCAGATGCTTGCAACAATTTTCCTAAGTCATGCTAAAAGTCGAAATCGAGGTACAAAATTATAGAAAATCTAAAATTTTTTTAGTCTTATCAAGTGCTGTATTCTCTTCAGCAGGTCGAAAAAAAATCTGTTTGACATTAATAAACGTGGAATTTTATAGGCTTTCCAACTGTTTTTTTTTTATGCTCTATCTATTTTTTCGCGTCAATTGACCTCATAATTTCCGACGGTAGTATACATGAAGCATTTGAGTGTTTCTTTCTGCATTAAAGAACAACAGAAGATTACTTTACGAGAAATTTTATAAAGCGTGATAACAATAACCACGACAACCGTTATTCGTGCTTAGCAAATTAAGAAAAAAAATAGAAGAAAGATATAAAGCAGGAAAAGGAAGTTAAAATAACAGCCAAGCTCTCAGACGCGGTAATTTCTTACAGTTTTACGCGTAGGAACTCTGAGAATATTAATTCTGGGTAGACTGTATAAACCTTGGAGCACTTTGGACAATCGGATTATACTTCTAAGAGAAAGATTAAGTGAAGTAGGAAGCGAGCCTTCCAGAGATTAAAACCGTTTTAAAAGTTTATTATTATAATTAATGGTTGAATTTAGTATTAGTATGTCTAATCAGTAGTGCACAATTAATCATGTTGGATTACATAAATCCAAGCTTATAAGGACAATGAAAATCTCCAGAAAGCAGGGTTGGTACAAAAACAATATCCCAGTTTTGAAATTCCCTGACTTTTCAATGACCAATTTTTTATTTTCCCTGGCCATTCTCAATTTGTTTTAAGATATGAAAACAAAATTACTTGGGAGATCAATAATGTTAATGCAAAGAGAATAGTTAAGTTTCAACTCAAGGGGATAAATTTTTAACAAAAAATGTAAGAATTATATTTTTGGTTATAACCATTAATTTTCAACAAAAAATAAAATTAATTTCCAACGGAATGGTCCTATTTACAAACAAAAGGATGAATTGTCGTTGGAAAATAGAATAGTAAAATTTTCAGTTAAAAAAATGAATTTTAAACGAATATAAAAATTTGATTACAATAATTCAATTTTAAACAAAACAAAAAAGGCTTTTCTACTAAAATGATGATTCATCAACTAAAGCAAGGAACTTTTATCCAAGTAGTTCTACTCTCAACTAAGTTGATGTATCTCCAGCCAAGAAAAAAAGCTCATAATAAAAAATCCAAGAGTTAATATTTTAAATAAAAAGTTTTAAATTTTCAATTAAAAAAGAGATGTACACTAAAAAATACGAATTTTGAAAAAATTATAAAAATTTCAGCCGAAATGATGAAGCTTTAAGAAAAAGGAAAATTTTTAGGAACAAGTTTAATACTTGAAATTTCCACCAAAAAATATTTAAATTCTCAGTCAAAATCAGTTAAATTAAAACAAAGAATACGAATTTTCGATTCCTAATTTGAATACTCAACCAAAACGACTAACTTTTAAATAGAAAAAAGAATTTCTCATCAAAAAAGATAAATTTCTAATCAAGTATCATCAACCAAAAGAGAATTATTATGAATTAACAAGTTGTAATTTCTATCCAAAAAGATGTAATTTCTACCAAAATAGAAGAATTTCTTTTCAAAAAAATTATTGAATTCTCAACAAAGAAGTTTTGAATTCTCTAACGTTGCCTGACCTGTAACAATCTTAAAAAATGCAATTCAAGATGTTTCAAAAGTTATCATTTTTATTATTAATTATTAGAATCAAGCAAAAAATTTCTTGTCAATTTTTTCGTTAGTATAAATTTTAGAAGAATGAAAATTTCTGAAATTTCAAAGAACTGAAAAAAGTAAGTTTGCCGGAAATATTTAGTAACCAAATTTGATCTTGGATTTTCAATGTTGGGACAGCAATCTATAGATACAAGGCCATTAGGTTTAAATAATATGTTTTATAATCAAAGATTTTAAAAATTAACATCCAAATTATACGGCTTAATATCCATAGATTGCTGTCCCAAATTTTAAAATCCAACATCATGAACGGTATAATCCATTTTTTTCACTGCAGTATTACGGAATTGTTCTTAAAACTTAAACGATCAAATATAATATTTAATATTTCTTGTTATCTGTTAGAGCAGTATTTGATATCACGCATACTAGATTTTGCAGACATCTACATTTTAAAAAGATATGATATTTTTGGTATTTTTGAACATTCGGGTAACATTCGTGTAAAATAAAATTACAAACTTGTTTCGTAATTTACCGAAAGCTAACCAAATTTTTATTATTATTTGGTTATTTTATATTAAAATTTCGGGTAATCTTATCTGTTTTCATTAATTTAGTCAATTTTTTAAATTTAAAATTTAAAAAAATGTCGTATTTCTAAATTTTGTAACTGCATATTTTATCTCTATATGGAACATTAAGCAGAAGACCTACGACATAAAAATAAGAATACTTGAAAAAAGAATTTATGTTTTGAAAAATGTAGAGTACGTTATAAAAACAGTTTTTTCTGTAAGAAAGGTAGATAGCACTACACAAGCTGTCGTTAAAAATTTAATATTTTCAATATGTTGCCAAGATAGAACTTTAAGAAAAATAGTTTATTTTTTGAAAATTTGCCTAAATATTAAAGAATCATTAAATTCACACAAAAAATTTCCTAAAAACTTTCTTCTCCAAGTTTTATTAAATTATTTTTTAGCTTTTGATGTTAATAAAATGAATGAAATTAAGAAAAGAAAATTATATGAATTTAAAAACTTTTAATTGAAAAATAGAACCAAGGAAATGTTCTAATAAATTGCTACCAAATAATTCAAATTTTCTATATAAAAGAATTAAAAGAATTTTATTAAAAGAAACTAGGATGTGTTAATCTAATGTATAAAGAATGACGGTTCGCCACTTTTAAATTCAAAAGAACCTTAAATGTGTTCGTTACTTATACCATAAAAAATTACTTTTAAAGAATTTTATGTCTTTTATTAACACAGTGGTATATTCAATAGCCTGACTGTATCTAGAGCAGAGAGTCTCAGGAGTACGATAAAAAAAAGCGATCTATATCTATATGATATGTATGAAGCAACTAACGCCGACTTTATTCTCAGCGAACTTTCTTCTTGTGGATATGGGACTAAAGTATCTCACATCGCCTTTTTCGGATTTCAGCTCTCTAAAAATCGTTTATTTTACTAAAAAAAAACACGAGGGGAATTTTTTTTAATGTCAAAACGTTTACGGATAATCTCAGACTGTCTACTACTCACAGTCAATTCGAGATGATAAATTTGGTCCAATTTGAATCAGAAATTTGATCAAAATGATATGCAATACTTTGATCCAGATTTCGGACTTTTTAATTGATCAGAAAATAGCGCATCATAATAATTCGAATTTCAAGATCAATTGCCTGTCATAAATTTCCATAAGTAGCAACAATATAGAGTGTCAATATTTAAATATCGAACATTTTTTGGAAGTTAACTGTTTTTGAATTAATATTGAAATTTTATTTAGTTTAAATATCAAATATTACATTTCTTGTGAATTAATCTCTTTTCGTCGAAAATTTAACATTTCAGTTTAAAACTCCACCTCTTTGCTTAAAAAATCATGTTTTTAACTGACCAAAGAGGTTGAAAAACCATGTTTTTAACTAAAAATGTAAGTAATTCATTTTTGTTTTGAAATTTTGTTGGTTGAAAATGGAACGATTTATTTGAAAAATCATCTCTATCATTGGCGATTCAACCCGATAGTTAAAATTTCATTTTTTAAATTGGATTTTCTTCTTTAACTGAAAATTTAACTATTCTGCTTTTGATTAAAAATTTATATTTTTTAGTTGATGAGAAATTATTTTTGAATGGAAAATATAAATATTCCGTTTTTGGATGAAAATTTATCTTTTTTATTTGAAAATTCAACGCTATGTTAAAAAAAATCATCTCGTTTCCTTTGATAATTTGACTATATTATGGAAACTTCTTTTTTCAACTGAATATTAAACTATTCCACTTTTGGTTTAAAACTTATCTTTTTAGTTAAGAAATCAACGGTTTGTTGGAAAATTTATATCTTTCAGTTATATGAAATATTCTTGGTTGAAAATTTAATTAATTGGCGGTAAATTAATTTTTTAACCGAAACTTTAACTTTTTAAGTAAAATATTGATTGTTTTTGGTCAAAATTCATTCATTGTATTTTGTTGTTTAAATTAAGGCTTTTTAACTCTAATTATAATTATCTTAATTTTTGTTAAACATTTCTCTTGTTTTAATTAAACAATTTTTTTTATAAAAAATCTTCTCAGTTCGAAATTAAACTATTTAATAAAAATATATGTTATGTATGTATAAAAGTGTACTCTCTAAATTTGAATCAGTTAAAATGTGTACTAATTTTAATTAATGACTCAATTTCAGCTATGAATTAGTAGTTTTTACTGATAAGTTAGTAATTGTTACAGATACATTAGTTAAAAATAACTGTTTCATAGCTAGAATTGAGCCACTGATTGCAATTAGTGAACATTTGAACTGATTCAAATTTAGAGAGTATGTACGTAATTTATGTATTTAAAAATTTGTATTTAAAATTTTTAGTACTTTGTCGAAAGTCGAGTTCTTTTGTTAAAAATAATTTTTTTTAAATTCATCATTTAAGATGAGAGTTGACCTATTTGGTCAAAAATTGAATTTTTTTGTTTTATTCCATTTTTTGCTAAGAAAATAATTTTGTCACTGAAAATTTAACTATTTCAAATGAAGATTCATTATTTAAGTTGAAAATTCATCTCCTTTGTAGAATAATAAATTAATTTGTTGAAAATTGGTATTTTTTTTGGTTGAAAATAAATTTGGTTAAAAGTTTACGTTTCCTAAAACATTTTTGTTGGTCCTAAGCAGCTCTACGTCTTCTAGAAGTGGAAAACGGATCTAATTTAATCTCAAGAAAAATTTTAAGAAAGAAAAAAAATAATTTTCCGAGTCATTGAGATTTACAACCCAATATAAGAAAATTAAAATTTCTCTCCGAGTCTAAAATATATTTTTTAAACATTCCTTGCTTTAGAAATAGTTTTATTTATCTCCTTAAAATTATAGCATTTTGATCTAAATTTGACAATCAGAATAAGATGCGGTGGTTTAATATCCCGTTGTTTACTGTGATTGTGAAAAAATCATACTATTGATTTTAACTTTAATCGTTCAGAATGTTTAAAAGTTGGTTTACACCAATTTTCAACGATTTAAGGAAAAAATATTTTTTTTTAGGATAAAAACTTCGAATAATTGAAATCTACTTTGTATTTTGAGATTGGAAAATAATCAATTTTTGCAAGAATAATTTTATGTAAAAGAATATGAAAAAGATTCAATCATTAAAAAATAGATTTCCAAACTATCTTACTTTCCGGCTCATTAGAGACATAAATATCAA
>JAAAKG020134663.1:0-13771 GCA_010014905.2 Druon quercuslanigerum | reverse complement strand
TTTTAATTTTCAAAAAAATGTAAAAAAAAATGTTCACTACGATCTTTTTTTTTATTGAATTTAGATGGCATTGCAAACGATTTAAGACCTTAAAAAATTAAATCGGTTAATTATAAACAAAGATATAGAACTATGAAAAAAAAGCTACCAACAATTTCAAAGTCCCATATCTCCGCCATTTTTTTGAATTTTTAAAAAATATTTGGGGTTATTTTTTTACACTAATATAAAAATGTATATGCCGAGTTACAGCCAAATGCCTTTCCAAGACAAAAATTCTTGATCCGCTTGACGTGGACTCCACCAGGGATAAACCTAATTTTTCGACTTCTTTCCGAGCCTTTCGAGAAAATTCGAAAAAGTAGGGTTGTTCCTTAATAATAGCATTTTATTACAAATAAATTAATAATATATAAAAACATAATTACACATTTTCTTCACTTATAAAGCCGCATAAGAGGTGTGTCACAGGTAACAACCGAAAATAACAAAATAAATTAATAAACCATGTAGATATATCATTGAGCGCGAAGCACGAGATCCGACGGATGCATGCCCTAGGTGCTCTTAAACTGGTGAGCGATGCATTCCTGGCGTGATAAGAATTTTCAAAAAATTAATAAAATTTAAGAAATTTAAATAAAATCAAGATGCTATTTAACGCTCAATAAAAAAGGTAATGTACAGAATACCTGAAAATAAAACCAAGAATCTAACGACGCAATTTACACAACAAATATAAAATGCTGCTCTTGCAATTTGAAAGTGAAAAAAAAATTTCGAATAGCGAAAAGAAATATTTTTGGTCAATAATAAAATAGAGAAAAGAAAAATTATGCTGGACCAACAAAATCCCTTCCCTTCTTCCTCTTTCTTTCAATTTTTTAAATATTTTTATTATTATTAAATCCTAGTACGAAAAATTGTATAAAATAATCACCAACGTTTCTGTACTGATACAACACATTTCTCAAGGTAAAAAATAAAAAATTCGAGCAGGCAGAAACAGTAACGAGACCACGATGCTCTCTTCCTAACACTTTTGAATTAATTAAGGGTCAAAATGCAAACTTATCATAAACATACCTAAAATGTTCGGTTAGGGTCAAAAGGCAAACCAGTTATCAACATAACTCAAATTTTCGTCATAAATATTTTAGAAATGGAGAAACTAATAGAAAATCAACATACAAAGGTATTTATTGTCGTTGAACATGATTTTTATTGATATAACGTTGCAATTTTGCATAGTGAAAGTAATGAGACAAAGATAGCAATTATGGAAATGCTTTACATTAAAAAAACAAAAGGATTTATCTAGTAATTTAAAAACTTATTTAGACAATCTAAACCAAATTATGCCAGTGAGATTAATTATATTTTGCAAATGAGTTTTCATAAATCTGTTTTTTTTTTTACTTTCTTTATTTCTGATGTGTTTATGTCGGATATTTTAGGTATGTTCATAGCTGGTTGGCCTTTTTACCTTATACTGATATTTCGGGTATATTTGTGGTGGGTTTGCATTTTGACCCTCACTTGATTCTCGGGTGTCAGTGAGAGAGCATCGAGATTTCGTTGCTGTTCCTGCCTGCTCGAATTTTTATCAATTTTTGTTGGCCATAATAAGGTTACTCTATGAATGCCAAAACATTGGTGATTATTTTCACAGCCCTTTTTTACTGCAATTTCATTAGATTAAAAACAAATGACACAGAAGAAATAAAAAGAGAAGTAAGAGGATTTGATTGGTTGTCTTCTAATTTTTCTTATCTATTTTTTATTTTTATTTCAAAACAGAAAATTTTTGTTCTCTTTTTCAGAAACATTTTTTTTTTAATTGCAATATGAACGTTTTGAGGTAATTGTCCAAATTGGATCTTTGGGTTCCTAGTTTTATTTTCAGTAATTCTGCACGTCATATGATTATATTATTATATGTATTATATGATGATTTCTACATAAATATTTTTATTGAAACGACTTTATGAAGATCGGAAATGTAACAAATAGAAAAATTTGATAAGAAAATCGCGTTTACGTGACATTTTTAGCTACATTGAGAAAGTAGATATTTCACGTTCTGAAACTTGTGAATAAACTACGTCATATCGACAAAAAATAATGTATTAACCACTTGGTTAAACAAAATTAGGTGAAATATGTTGAATGTTCAAATTATAATAATTTTTTTATTTTTATCTAATAGCTTGTTAATGCGTATTGCCGATGGCCATGAAGTAGCGAATCTATAATGTCCATATGAAAATGGCCTTTACGGCCATTTCTAGTTTAAAAATATTCATATTTTTTCTCATTTTTTAATAGTATTTAACCACATATATTAAAAAAGTAACAACATGCTTAGACCTGTAATTTGAGCCACTTAGAAGAAAATTAGACAAAAGTAAAGACTTCTAGCGCAGCGGTCTCGATAACAAGATTTTTATAATGTTTCAGATTTTGTATTATATAACAATCACTGTCTAAAAAAATAATATAAAATTTTTTATCTTTATCTCATTGCTAAATGCAAAAAGTTTCAATTTTAGTTTATATTAAATTGAAATTAAGTACAATTGAAACAAACTAGGCGATTTTTCTACGAGACACTCGAGTCATCAACGAATACAGATTTATTTTAAACCAAATAATTGTTTTTTTAACAACAAAGGAAGTTTAATCATAATAAATTATTCAAAAAACTTACTGTAGTTTAAATGTTAAAAATTTAACTATCACCTATTTTATAAGACGATTGTGAATCTATTAAAACTTAAAACAATTATAAATATTAATGTTAAACATTTAACTTATCTCCTTCTCCAGGCAGAATAATTGAATAAATTTACACGTCTGATTAAAAGTTTAAAAACTATTCTTCAATTTTGTATAACTTTAGCTTATAGATTCACAATTAAATGCTTTAATTCTGTTTTAATTTCGAAAAAATTGTTTAGTCTAGCAATTGTAGATCGTAAATTAAAAAAAAATCACAATTGCAATCACTTTTTTCGGAAAATTTTCCACGTGTGAGTGAAAATTTGGAATTTTTATGTATACATAAGAATTTGCAAATTGCTATTTTAAACTATTTTAAATTAAAAAAATTTAACTCAACACGATTTATATCTGAACAACCTTTTCTAATTTCACAATTCTGATTTTAAAGGAAGTTCGTGACTTCAAGTAAGAACATTTCGATACAAATAGCTGGATTCTTTCGTTATGTGTACACACTTCCTTAAAATAAACAGAAAAAGTTTTAGTGTTTACCTTTTTCCTGAATTTAAGGAGAAAATTTTTTAATATTTTTATTGAGTTGAAGGCGGGCGAGTTTCATAATTCAAAATTTTTGTTGATTTCGAAACGAAAAGATTTTTGTTTTAAATCTTTTAAGAACTAGAAGCAGGATAATATTTGCTTTCTAACACTTTTATTAAGTTTAATGAAATAAACTTTAATTATCACATTTACGTTTTAAGCCCATGGTGGTGGTTCTGGATAAAGCTAATTAATAACTATATAAGAAGCCTCTCCAAGGCTTATCTCTTCAGACTCTTCTTTGCCCTTTACATTGACTTTATAATAATTTCCTCATTCATCAAGTTTACCTTCATTCAATAAAGGTCAAATTCTTTCTCCCAGGCCATTCCATCCAATGTAGAAATTCTTCTATATTACTGTATCTAGGTTATGATGCTCCCTGTCGACTCAAACAACACCAATACCTTCTGGAAAGTAGTAAAGCCCAGCAAGGCATTCTGGTGAAACTTCCATTCTCTTGTATTCAGTCCAAGGTCTAATGCAGAAAACTGAAATGTCGATAAAAAATTGTTAATAGCAATAAGTCTTGTAATAAATGAATATAAATATTATACGAAGGGTAGGTATCAATAATGAGAGCTTGTTAAACCAATTTAACCTCAATTATACTACGAAGGCTGTCCCAAAAGTATCTGACCTACGTTAATGTCTTCGCGTGGAGAGACTCAGGCGACCTGTGGAGGGTACGAACGTCATCAGCAACTACTAACCTTTAAGTAAATAGCCTGAGATATCGATAAAACTACTTAGTTCCCGCGTAGCGTGTATTTGTTTGCATCGACTTTTTTGCGTTCCTCGCTATTCCCGAAACTGCTCACAGACCAACAAAAAAACCTTCGATTAGAAGTCGATCAGGACAATCTGGAAATGATCAATAGTGATGTAAACTTTCTTAAAAAGGTTATTTCTGGTAATGAAACATGGGTTTATGGTTATTATTCTGAAACAAAACAACTATCTTCGCAATGGAAGCTTCCGTCCGAGCCTCGGCCGAAAAAAGACCGTCAAAGTCGAAGCAACATCAAATCAATGTTAATTGTTTTTTTCGATTATGAGGGCGTTGTGCATCACAAATATGCTCCTACAGGCCAGACAATTAAGAAAGAGTACTACGGTGAAGTTCTGAAAAGATTGCGTGATGCAATTAGGAGAAACCGATCGCAACTTTGAGAAACCAGTGACTGGCTTCTTTATCACGACAATGCTTTAGCGCACCCATCAAACCTTGTACAGCAGTATTTATTAAAGCACAGTGTTGCTTAGCACCGCCAGCCTCTAAAAAGTATCGATATAGCTCCCTGCGACTTTTGGCTGTATCCTCGATTGAAAATGCCTCTTGAGGGACATAGATTCAACCATAAAGAGACTGTTGAAACTAATGCGACAAATGCGCTAAAGGCGATTCTGAAGTCTGACTTTCAAGAGTGCTTTAATTAGTGGAAACATCGATATGACATCTTGTTCAATCAAATTGGAAATACTTTGAAGGATGCCACCCCTAGGATGACGAAGAATAAATCAAGAAAACAGAAAGATATCTGCACTGAAAAAAATAATGGGTCCGGAGAACTTGCGTCAATCATTGCAGATAGTGCAACCTTCGTCAACTATTAGGAGCGTTCATTAATTTTTAGGAATTACGAAAGGTGGCGTAATTTTACAGTCACGCATTCAGACATATCATTACTTCATGCATATCACAGGCCCATCATGTAGCGTTAGTTTTCATTAGGTTTTGTTTTACCAAAGAGTAAACAGCATAGTTTCTGTAACATAAAATATGTCCGCTTACGTACCAACAAAGCAGCATTTTTGGGAAGTTTTAATTTTATGCATTGTGTAGCCACTGGTGATGAAAAGTGGATTCGCTACGATAAACAAACGCGTAGGAAATCATGGGTTAGGCCCAGCCCACCCTCAACATCAGCTTCAAATCCCAATATCCATTGTGCTGATCCGAACGTAACAAAATCATCACGGATGGCCTTAATCAAAAAGAAATAATGGAATTGAGACGAGCACTGAGAAAAAACGGCCGCAATACTGCTCATGTTCTGTCTGAGTACAATTCAGTTCTTATGAAAATGCGAAAAACTGAGCCGATTGTTGGATATCTTCAAAAGACAAATCGTTTTTCCGAAATGGCATGAGTCTGCCAGAAAGATAAAAGAAAGTAGTGGCGAGCTAATAGCAATACTTTGAATGATGAACTAGTAACCATTTTTTTTAATAAGCCCGTATTTTACGAAAAAATTTTTAAAAATTGATGCACGATTCCAATAGTTTTATAGTAACACTATCTAACCAGTTTTGCAAGGGAATAAGTCGCCTTACTACTACTACGCAGTTCATGTCAGCAACATGAATAATTATTATAAGCCAAACAAACACAACTGGTAAGATACACCTCCAATAAATTTTCTAATAAGTGAAAGTAATGAAGGTTACAAATGCTGCCGAAATTTGCACTGTAATATTGTATCTAGCTTACGATCGTCGCCATGTTCAGAGTTTCGAAGTTTTTCCAGTAGATCAAAAAACGAGACGATAATTAAAATAATGTAAAAATTCATTGTTTTGAATAGAACTACAGGTCTGATAAACAATCCTCGTTACCTCGTAAAAATTTTTTTTATATAATTAGAGTGGCCCAACTGATACAACCATAACCACGTGACGAATTTGTTTACCGACTATTGGCTCACGGTTACCAAGGTTGGGCTAACTATGGCTGCTTGGAGTCGACCTGACTACCTTAATGATAACTATTGGCCGACGGTTTTGATTAGGTCAACTAACAAAATGAGAACAAAATTAACGAGTAGGAAAGTATTATCACTTTATCTTTCTGTGGTAAATAGTTTTTTTCAATAAAAAGTGTTAATTTTTAGTTTAGGCTGTACCTTCATAATAAATCGATTATAGAAACACGATTATGGGAAATTAAGGTTACGGAAAAAGTTATTTAATAATACACCAGTTCCGTTAGATACAGAAAATTGATGAAAACGGATTTCTTCTTTCAATCACAGCTATTTTAATTATTCCGTTTCACAAGTTTAAAAATAATTAGCACGTGGTATTTGCGATCAACCCACTTTAAGTAGTACAATTTCTTGTCAGCAGATAGTGCAATGTATTTCTGCGGTTTCCAATATTTGGGACAGAACGGGACCGATAGACTGTTAGTCATTGTCACTGCCGATTTTTTTGTAGAAAATTTGAGCTGACTTTGGTCTGATTATGCACAAAGATGTTTCCCTTGATGCAAATAACACAAAGGTGGAAGAATGTTGCTTCAGCCGTGTTTGATGCAAATACATTTTTTAATTGAAGTGCTCGAAATAAGTAGTTTTTTCCGAACACAACATGAGATAAGCAAGAAAATTGAAAACAGCAAGATACATTCCCTGAATGTTTTTAAGTTATTAAATTAAGAATAACTTTACAAGAAACAAGAGATTAAAAAAAAGTTCATGAAATCCGAAAATTGAAATTTTCAAGAAAATAAAGTCAGACTAAAAATTATTAACTTTTTTATTGGATATTTTGATTGTCTACAGTAAAAAATGATACTTGTTAAAAAAGGCTTCGTTGATAAATAGTTTATCAAAAAGTAGTTGAAAGATATTCCAGATTAAAAATTTAGAAAACAATCTTAGTGTTAGCGCTTTTGGCAGTATCTCCTTGCCTGTTTTGTTTCGAATCACGTAAAAATATTTGTTTGCAGAAGCGAAATTATTTGGCTGCAAAATCACGTGCACTTTGTCCAAAGGGAACAATGTTTGCTGCAGAAAGATTTTTGCGAGACTAATGAAAATCCTCTTATCCTTAAGCTTAAGAGGAACATCCATTTGTGCCTAAAAACCTTCTTTGTGCCAAAATAAGAAATTTCTCTGACCGTGGTAAGCCTGCGTATTTAAGGAGCAATTTTTTCTCATTAAGGCCATTAGATGTCTGACTCACGTGACCAGATTAATACCTTACCGAGAAGTTTCTTTAATTCCTATCTTGCTTTTACACACAGCGTCAATTCGAGTTGAAAATTTGGAATACTAAATAAGAAGAATTTTTCCTGATTATTTCATAGCACCTTTTTTATTGCTTCTTATTTATTATCCCAAATTTTCAACTCAATGTGACGCTTTGTGTAAAAGTAAGTTAGGAATTCGGTAATGTGACCCACTCAGAAAATGGCCTTAAGAGGAAAAGTTCTATTGAATTGAACAATTTTTTATGGGAGACTGATATAAACTGCAATCAAGCTATAATTAAAACATAAATTATAGTTATATATACATTTATATATATTATGATTTACCAAAAGAATGAATGAGAACAACCAAGGTGAACGATAGAGTAACAACGCTACTTGTTTTTCTAATTGAAGAAAACTAATTGAACACAAAAATTCGTTATCACTGTGTAACTAATGAATATTTGATCAAATATTTTAGCAGATCACCTGATCGCTAAGAAATTTGTGCTTCTGAATATAAATTTGGAGAATCGACAATGACTTGCATGTTACGCTACCTTACGTTTTGAGTTCCATTTGCTTCACGTGTCACATCAAATAATGAATATTGATATAAATTGCAGCTTTGTCGTGTGAAATATGTTATTGAGTTTATATTCTAAATATGTTTATATTCTGAATATACTCAGAAATTCATGAGCCTATTTTCATTTAAGTTATTCTTTCTGCCATAGAAATATCTGCTACGTTGAAAAAATGCGTTCAATAGGAATCGGGAAGATACTATTTATTAACAGATATAATGGCAAATTTGTTAATTATCATAAATTTTAAAATGTGGTTTGAAATTTAAACAGAAACTTATTCCAAGTACATAATCGTTGATTCCGTTTACCTGTGACAGAATTGTTAATTGATTAAAGTGGAAAAAAATAAAAAAAATGAGAAAGGAATATGAAGCTAGCGATATATAAATAAGAATTTTGATTATTTATAGGCTGAAGAAAAATAGCTTAAGTAAACTCTAAGTTTCTTTTTTGATACTTTAAAAATATGTGCATACCTATATCTAAATTTTTAACCTATAAACCAACTGTTTATTGTCCTCAAATTCTTTTAGAAAAATATATTATTATTATTAGTTATAATTAATCATCTTAAAATCATTATTTCTTAGTATTGAAGTAGGGTTTAGCTACTCTAGAAATATTTGGAAACCTTTCAAACCATTTAAAGTTTCCTAAAACACCTTTAAATCTTCCAAAATCTCATGAAATTTCAGAAAAATTTCTAAAAAACTTAATATAAATGCAATTACATCTAAAATATTTTAACAATTTTTTTCAGACACAATACGCGGCTACAAATGTTCGTATATTCATTTTTATTCGTAACTTGTGTCATCTTCCCAAAAATTAACCTTCTTTTAAATAATTTTTTTCGATTTAACAAAAACTACTCTTCCGATAAAAACTTAATAATAACAAAAAACTATAAGCCCTTTAAGCAAAACAATAAGAAATAAATTTGGAGATCTTTTCTTGGAGAAACAGTTTTTTTTGTTTTTTTTTTCGTATCTTGCAAAGTTTGATGGAAAAATTGAAAATTTAATTATTTATTTTTTTTTATAACAAAGACCGTAAGTCAAAAAAACTATTTAAACATCTTGATTTTTTGTTTAACTTCGCCATGTATTATTTTGAAATACTTCAAAATCCCTTAAGTCATGTCAAATATTGGGGAACTCTTAAAAATTCTTAAAAATCCATTTTAACCTTTCAAAATTTTGTGGTATATCTTAAAATATTTTAAAAGCAATTAGAAAAGCTTTACCTGTTTTGAAAGCTCTCAAAATCTGTTAACATTTTTTTCAAATAAATTAAACTTGATAAATATTCCGCGAAAGCCTTTAAAATAATTAACAATTCGATATCATGTTCACAAATTATCTGAAATCACTAAAAATCTTTCAAAAGCCCTTGAAATCCTATAAAAATATTTTCACCTTCTTAAACTGGTTTAATATTTATTGATATGCTTTAAAATTCCTCAAAATCTCTTTAAATGTATTCAAATCACTTTAAGCAATTTAAAATATCTTGCAATATTTCTAGATATTGCTGAATCGTTGACTTTTTTATGAACCTCACAAAATTGAAATTTTATCAAATCTTTAGAAATCTGTAAACTCTTAATTGTAAGTGTACACTCAAAATTTGAACATTCAAGCTATTATTTTAAAAGAAATAACAGCAATAAATGATTCTTTGAAATTAATAAAATTAGGGTTTATTTTGTTATTAGAGTAGATCATTGAGAATCTGTATTTGCAGGAGAAGTTCAATATTCCGCGGCTATAACCCGAGTAAAAAAAAATTATGCATGAAGATACATAAATTATGCATGATCCATGAATGATTATATATAATCATAAATGATATCATATACATTTATGCATGATTTCATACATGGACACAATTTTATAAAATTGTTTTCATATATGATCACATGCATAGTTGTGCATGACCATTCATGTCTGCGCATGCAACCATATATGACAAAATTGAAATCAATAATGTTTGATTTATAATGACATATATAACCATGTATGACTTGTAAAAATAAATTGAGTCATATATGAGACCAGATATGTAGTCATTAGTCTAGAATTCTTGAATTTCATTGAAGATTGAAAAAAATAATTTATGTTACAGATTATGCATTGAAAATTGCTGCAGAAAAAAATTTGGAAATCCCTAATCAAGGAATGATTAACAATATCATTTTTCAACGTTTAACGGAGATGAAACTACAGCAAAAACAAAATACATTCATTGACTCTAATAATAGCAATTAAAAAATACAACTTTTGTAATAGTCATGTATTTGATGAAAAATTTGGAATAAAATCAAGGAATAAGTTAACATATACGTGTCATAAATGAATTTAGTAGGATCATTTATGCCTATATATGATACAAAGTCGCATACATGGGTCATTTATATCTAATGAGCTGGAAAATACCATTTCTCCTCATAAATGGATATACATGGAACATGTATGTTTATGTAAAATCATATATGGCCAATTTACATGTATGAAACGTCCATACTTTTTCATATCCAATCATACATAATTTTTTTACTCGGGAATCATCAAGAAAAATTAGCAGCGTAGTAAACAACTTTACATTTGGTAGCCGGATATCAAAAAACAGTTTTTAGAGAAAATTTTAAACTTTTGGCCTAAAAATCCTTTTGAACGATATGTTAATAGAATTCAATGTTTCTATTTCAAAAACTAAAAATTCTACTGACAAATCAAAAACTTAACTTTTTATATAACTTGTTAAAGATTTATATGAAAATAAATTTAATAAATGAACCAAATTTTCACAAACTTTTGTAGAATTATTACGTATCAAGCTTTTAAACATACACTTTAAAAATATTTAGTTACACGGTTCATTCTATTAATCAGGTAATGCTTTATGCATTAGGAAAAAAGGATTACTAAATTAAAAATGTTTAAAAACGAAATGAATATCAATTTCAATCAGTTAAAAATTAAAGAATAAATTAAAATTTTTAATATTAATATATTATACTTTTACCAGCAGAGTTAACAGGAACTGTTGAAGCGAAAATCATTATGCCAATGATTCTCATTTTTCTAAACTATAGAGAAAGTTGAATAACGGAGGAATTTTCGATTTTAGTATCACTAATAAATGTCCATAAAATTACTTTGACACATATACTATTCGCCACATTTTTTTTCTTCTGAATTGTCCTGCTTAGAGACATTTGTATTTTACCAAAACTAAGTAAATTTGTGACATGTGTATTCTATTACATCATTAAAAAGGCTTTCTGGACCATGGTTTTTAAAAACATTTTTGATTATTCTACTTATTTCATTATTAATTCAATTATCCAATCAGTTTCTTTAAGTACATTTTAAGGCTTGTGAGAAAAAAAATTAAAAAGTCCAAATACAGATCTGTTTTTTATTTTAAATAATTTTTAGCAAACATAGACAGGTATCAAAATAAAACTAAAAGGAATTTTTGCATTACTTTTTAAGAAAAATAAAATTTTTCTAAATAACAATGTTTAGGTTGTGACTATAATTGCGAGTAATTTGCCAAAAGCGTTAAACGTACTAATGCAGAATTATAATAACTAATATATTTTCGTTGATTATTAAATTTTTGGGGAGTCACTATTATAAACTTTAATCACAAGAATGTTTCTTTACACTATATTAGTATTTAATATAAATAAAATTATATATCATATTAAATTAATAACACTATACAGTAAGGACGCTTGCTTTGAAGTCATAGGGAACATGATGATTATAACTTTAGCATACAATGCAAGCCTTTGGACATTTGTGAAAATTTTAATTTGGTTTTCAAATCTCCCGCGTTCGAGATCTTGCACTGATTGGTCGAAGGCTCCCAGACTCAGAAGACGTGCGCAAAGACGTATGACCTAATCATGAAAGAAGGTTATGTTCCCCAGGGTTTAACGTGTATTACAAATAAATAATTAGTTTTACATCAAAGAAAAGTGTAACACAACATTTGAAAGTGTTCAAAAATGCTATTGGGACGTGCATTACGTGTTTTTTTAATGGATTTGGTTTTCACTAATGTGACGGTACATGAGTGATATTTGTCGTTTGACAAATGTCAAAATGTATGTACTTCCAGCTTTATTAATTAATTAAAGTGAACATCTGCAGGTTGGAAGTAATTAATTTATAATAAAATCTTCTGTTTTACTATTGAATTAAATATGGAAATCGAACGCTGTTGACGACAAGATTATCGGTAAATATCATCAACTGTAAGTGTCATTTTTTAAAAATATTTACTGAAAATACAAGTGCTCGGATTGATTTATGTTTATGACAAATTTGATGTATACCAATTAATGCATTATAATTTGAAGGAATAATAGCTATTCACAAATGAGATAAGTACTTTCATAATTTTAAAACGTAATATATCGCAAGTTTAATTTATTTCTTAATATTTTCATATTTAAAATTTTTTCTTTTTGACAGATTCACAAATTTATAAACCTAGCTACTGCAACAAAAAATGTTACTCGCATGTTTATAAAAATTGCAAAGATGAATCTGAGAATTAAATAATGAGAGTTGAAACCAGCTCCAATTTTTAAAAAACACATAATGCACGTCCCAATAGTATTTGTTTACACATTTTAATTTTGTGTTATACTTTTTTGTAAATTCATAACTAATTATTTGTTTGAAATGCTTGTTGAAACCTGGGGAACATAACCTTATTTGATGATTAGTTTATACGTCTTTGCGCACGTCTTCTGAGTCTCGGAGCCTTTGACCAATCAGCGCCAGATCTCGAGCGCGGGAGATTTGAAAACCGAATTAAAATCGGCTATGTAATTCTTTTTTAAATTACACAGATGCATAACAGGTTCTATTGTATGCTAAAGTTATAATCATCATATTCCCTATGACTACAAAGTAAACTTCTTTACTGTCTATTTACAACTCATAAAGTTAAGTCGAATAAATTCATCTTAAACAATTAAAATGATTTAGCATTAAAATCAAATAATCGTTTAAAAAATTTATAAACGAAAATGCAGAAATCATCACGTTCGCCATTGTAAAATATTTCATCATTTCCGCACATCAGGTGATTAATTTTTTCAAATATTATTTCATTACATCTTCAATTTGTTTTAGTTTTGTAGCTAAATTTACTTGACCAATCATTGGAGGATATAACATTCTTTGTTTGTTTTACATTTTCTAAGTAGTTTTTTTTATTTTGTAAAGCCTGTACCTTCCGCTAATGAATTGAAGAAAAGTGAGCCAATAAAGAATAGTATAAAATTTATGATTGGATAAGTCGGAATATTTTATAATTATATATAGGAAAATATCTTCTTGAAAAATAAAACAATAATAAAACTATAATAAAACAATAATAATAAATTAGGTCCGTAAATATTTTTAGATTTTCTATTTTGATGTAATAACTTGCAAAGACATTATATCAGGTTTGGGCAGAAGATAATTGACCTCTTAAAGATAATAGCTTCGCCTAGAATATAAATTAAAATATTTTTTTAAATGGTTAGAAAGATTCTTAACCTTTGTATCAAATGATCCTTAGCTAAATAATTTGGCTTTGATAGATATTAAATCACTACTTGAGAAACCCAAAAATTAAATTTTTATTCCAATGATGTAAAGTTTTTGATGTACTGATCAGTTAGCTTTATTTAATTCAAGCTTTCGCTCCAGGAAGTGGAGCCTCTTCATGAATTTTTTTATTAAAAAAAATATCTTCTATCCTAATAGATAAAATATACTAAGTTTTCCAAACACTAATTTTTAAAATTACGTAAAATATTTGAAGATAGATTACATAACCTGAAAAACTTACCAAGATTTGACAG
>JAAAKG020134662.1:0-11724 GCA_010014905.2 Druon quercuslanigerum | reverse complement strand
GACAAGAAATCCAAAGATTTGAAAAAATACAAGAATTTCAAAGATTTAAAAAATAGTACAGTACACCAAAATTTAAAGATTTTAAAACATTTCAAAGATTTTAAACGACGTTTATTATTTAAATGGTTTTAAGCGAATACAAAAAATTGCACAAATATTTTTAAAAAGTTAAACTTTTTCAAAAGTTTTTAACAAATTTAAAAAGATTTTAAAAGAGCTCAGTGATTTCAAAAGAACACAAAATATTTCATAAACAAAGATTAAAGAAAGCTTTACAAATATTTTAAAAATTCCATACAAATTTAAGGATACTTCAAAAAAATTCCTAAAGAATTTAAAGTTTTCAAGAATTTTTAAGATTTCATGGAATTTAAATACTTTACCAAAAAATTTAGAAAGATTCTAAAAGATTTCCAAGAAATTTCAAGACTTCATGAAGATTTTAAGTACATACTGCAAGAGAATTAAAAAAAATTAACAATGATTGTAAAAGATTTTAACAATAAAAAAATAACAAAAATAAAAAAGTTTTTAAAGAGTTCAGAGAATTCAAAGATGATTTATGGTTCCAAAATTTTCATCGAAATAAAAAATTCTTTAAGGATAATTTATAAATTTTGTTGTCATGTACTAGAAAATTGCACGAAAAATTCTGCAACTCTTTACAATATTTTGTTTCAAATTTTGAAAATGCTTTAAGTTTTTGAATTCTGGTCTAATCGAAAAATTGCATTGACATAGATTCAAAATATATGTTATATCTAGAACAAGTTTTTATTAAAATTTCTTAATCTGCCAACAAAGTTTTTTATTATATTTAAAACAATTCAAAATCCTACTTAACGTTCAGTAATCAAAATTAATGTGCAGAATTCCTGATAATAAAACCAAGAATCCAACGACCAAATTTGGTCAACCACCATAAAATGTTCGTAAAATAGTAAAGAAAATAATTTTCCTCCTTGGACAAAAAGGATGTAGATGTCGTGAAAAAAGCTTTGACAACATTTTATTTGTAACCGCAAAAAAGCCATGTACACTTTCACACGAGATTGATCGTAGTTTCGTAATAACGTCGAAGATTTACAATAATCAAAGGTACATACATAAATATAAAGTCGACGGTACTGCACGTGTTTGTTTTGTATGTATGTGCCAAAATGGTACAAAAATGATTTCGAACATTATTCTTTTATTTGGCTAAACTCGAACAACTTATCACTCGGTGATGGTGGTGTGTGATTTGCATCGGTGATACTCGCTAAAATTATTGCATTTCGAAGTGCGTTTATTTGGAGAGCGCTTGCGTTTTTATGAGTAATTTGCAATATATGTATGTATTTAGAATCGATAATTAAATACACGGCCGGAGCGGGTGGAAGGAACGATTTTGGTGTTTTGCGCTTCTATAAATCTACCTAAATCTAGTATTAGGTTTACAAATTACTTCACTCTCTTTATTTTTATGTCTTCTAACTTTTGGTCAAACTTGAATTTTTCCCCGTGCTAAGGTTCATTATAATAATTTGGATTTGAAATAACACACCCAAATTAAAAAATTAAATGCACCGAATTAATTTGTATACCTAATAATTTTATGCGATGAATATCAGTTTTTTATTCTTTTTCCTCTTTATGCCAATAATGTACATTTTCGTACCAATCAATATCGCTATTACATTTTTTATAATTTGCAGCTTTTTTTATAAGTTTGCTCTATTTCGCATGGGAAAACTGTTTGCAATTTATATCATTATGTCATGTTTTAGTAATTGTGATATTTATTTATTTTATTTTATTGCAGCTTGAAAGAAGTTTGTCAGTCGTAATTCGTATGACGTATTAGATCAATTCTCCATTCTTCCATAGCTTCCTCATACTTATTAATAATATTTTTTTTAATTATTGTAGATCACAGACACTTGTTCTTAAGTCATAAAAACAGTTCAATATCTTTCCCAGTGGGCAAGAAGTATGTGTTGTAGGCGTATCAATTTATATACGCTTATATGGATCGTATTTCAATAAACTCTAAGCATTCGGCGTATAAAAAATTTATTAGGGCGTAGGTGGATCATGATTTATTTTTGTGCACTACTTTATTCCAATATATATGTTCAAGTCAATTTCTGAGATGAACAATTTAACAATAATGATAAGCTTTTGACAAATTTTTGCCTTTGCCAGTTTTGCTTTATCAACATTCTTCTTATTCTTAAAAAAAGTGAAAAGGATTTAATGGTTGATGACGACTAGCAGGAAAAAGGCGTTTCATTGATATATTCTTATTTGTAAATTATCTTCAATTCGCAATTATTGATACTCCTGTTGAAACAAAGTTTTTTTTTTAAGTAATTGAAAAATGATTAACTATTGTGTAGATTCTTCTTGAAAATCGCAAATTTATGTTCATCATTAAGATAATCAAATTAAAGTTACTTCAATATTGGTTGATTCCACGTTGGACTCACAAAAACCAGTTCTATGCATAATTAAATTTTTTAAACGTTGGCTACTTATTTTTTTGGCAGTAAAAATATAGATTGCTCAAGATTTCACTTTGAAAAATTTTGTTTTAAAAATTAGTGCAATTTTATTTTTTGCAAACTTTTAGTGTTTCTAAAATACGATTTGCAGTTTGAGATTACAATTGGTTTTTAAACTTGATCCCCAATAAATTCCTACCCTTATTTCCTTTATACTTCTTTATTTTATGCTTTAAAGTACCCTTTCAGAGAAGAAATTATAGAACCTATGCGCTTTATATAAAGATCTTAAAAAAATTTGTAACAAAAAATTTAATTCTTGCTTAAAATGTATTTTTTTAGTTTTTAATTCAATACTTTCTCTTAAATTCTCTAAAATTAGATGAATTTCCGGTATTTTTTAATTTTGGAAATTTTAATATTCGTCAATTATAAATCGGCAACAATTTTTTAAATTTGGAAATTTTTCAGTGTCGGGAATTTTATTTTTCGAGTTTTTCACTTATTCCTCAATGTCTTCTGCTTGGTTCGTGTGTTTTAAAATTTAAAAAAATCTATTTGTTAATAAAATAATGCAAATTTTATGTATGTGTAGTTTTTTCTGCTGAAGAAATGAAAACCAATTTTTTTCATTCATAATTTTAATTTGCTCATTTTTAATTAGGAAATATTTTTTTTATATTATAGTGAAAATAATATGTCGGTTCTTCATTTGAAGCTAATGAAAATTCAGTTAAAAATGTTTTCATTATTTTCAAATCAAAGTTTCATTCAGTGATTTAAGAAACTTTTTTTGTGAATTTTCAAAATATTATAACTTGGTCAAAATGAACTTTCTTTTATTTTTTATCATTAACTAACGTTGAATATCTACATTAAAAATTTATAATGAAGAGGTTTCTACTGTATTACTTATACATTATTTTACTCGATGTAGTAGAATTATTTACTAGAATTATTTAAGTTTGCTTTAATCATTAGTATATCCAAAAATCTATCAAATTAATTATAAAGCCCGACATATTCATTTCAAAATTTTGTTTCACAACAAATATTTTTGGATAGATTTCATAGAAAGCACATAGGTATGACGATATGCCTCTAAAATAAGGTTTTTAAGTAAAAAATAAAGAAGTATAACAAAATTTTTAGGAATTGTGTTTTTTTTCAATCAAAATTTTTGTTTAAAAATATCAAATATAACCGTGACGGAGCTGTTGAAATCAATCGAAACCTCAAAATTTAGATCCTCAGAAATTTTTTCTTAAATAAAAGAAAGAGATCAAGTTTTCAGTTTAACAGACTCAAAAAGTGTCCAAAATATAAAAAGTGCAATAACTAAAAAAATTAGTTTGATGTGAATTTTTTTTCAATCTATATTTTCTCTACTAAAAAAATAAGTAGCCAAAGTTAAAAAAAATCGATGATGCAAAGATGTAGAATCCACTTATTTTCAATGTCAAGTCAATCCGGAGAGCAGTAAAAAAGGCAGTCCGAGAATGTATTTTGTTTCAACAGAGTTGCGTAAGAGAAAAACTGATGCACAGAAAGTGCAGGTTTTTACCCGTTTTTACCGATATAACAAAGAAATATGTTTTATCGTCTGCAAATGATATTCACCAATAAAAAAGAGTAAAATTTGTATAAGTCAAACGGCATTATAACAAATCACAGCATTAAGAGATTAATAATTTCATTCTTAGAGCTCGATTAGTGATCGACGTTAGTGGTCGATTCCGCTCCAGCTACCTGCGTACAGTTACCCCACTACGCGGTTTCCCCCCACGCAGCCGAACTGCTGCCGCCTACCTTGGCCAGCGGAAGTCCTTTCTACCTAATTAGGACGAGAATGCGCGGAAGCCGCGCAGTGGGGGAACAGTATACAGGTAGCTGGAACGGAATCGTCCTCTGTCTCTTAGAGCAATGAGCGAACATCATTGGTTTTTGTTATATAAAGTGTGCGAGTGTCCGTACAGAGAATTTACGTCAAACTATGAAAGAGGATGATTTCTCCAGACGGGCATTCGTATATAATATTTGAATGTGTACTTTATCTCTATCATTTTATTAATTTTACGATAATGAGCGAGTGTACTGCGTTGGCAGCGATGGCAATTATTTGCTACTTCGCAGGTGAGAAGATGCATCATGATCACACAGCAAGCTTAAGTACTTAATTACTTAAGTAATATTTTAACAGTATTTCAGTATTAATATTTCATTTATTCGATAATTAATGCAAATTCTTTTAAGCATACGATATTAAATTATCTCGATTCCATTAATTTAATTTCAGTTTGCAGTTTCAAGAATTCCAGGTCGTGCGATTGCAGAGTGAATCCGATGTCTTATCAAAATCTGATTCTACTGTCGGAATCTGATTCTTTCTTCGGAATCAGGATTTTATCCTTTCATCAGGACTTGGACTTTAATATAGTTTTTTTTTTATTTTATAGACGCAAAAGCCACCTTTTTTCTTTTCTCTCTGCATTATAAACCAGTTATTTAATATTAGTAAAATTTCACACAAGGTGCTGAGGACGTAAATAATTACGTTCCCTGGATTTTTTTGTACACCGGCTCCAAGACGCATTACATAACAGTGCTTTAGAATTTTCAGAATATTTCTTTAAAGAGTTTTAACTATTTTTTAACACCTCGCGATGATAGAGTCTCGAGATTCTTGTGCAAGATTCTGCGCTTTTTTGCAACGAGACGAGTTTTCAGAAGAAGTTTACATCAAGATTTCTCGTTGCAGTTGAGATGATTTAAATGGGTTTCCATGAGATATTGCTCAATCCTTGAAATTGTCTCTTCAGACTGCTACCGTCGGCCCAGGATGAGTCGAGATACTCGTCGTCATCGTCTTGCTCAAGTTTCTGAAAAAAATTGATTTAATTTTTATTCTTGGTAATATTTATGATTGTAGAATATAACTTTGTATTCGATACTGGAAGTCAGTTTAATTTAATATTTTTATATTCTCATCAGAGAAGGTCTTAGATTTGTGTAAAATCCCCCTCCCCCGTTCAAATCGTCAAAATAAAATTGGAAATGAGTAAATTCGGCAGAAGTTGCAATAAAATGTTTAATAGCAACATTTTTTTAAAAGAATGCATATTTTTTAAACGAGTTAATAAAAGTACGCCTGTTTTAATATTATTGCATGTTATGAATTGTAATAATGTATACTTATGGAAATGATGTACAATTTGAGGGACAAATTCGAGTGCAAAGCACGAGATACTAGATGAGAATGCGTTGCTTAAATCTGAAGGAGCTTTAACAAAAGAGAATTCACTATCGGCACAGAGCCGACATAGGACCACTCTCCCCTATACCGACATACGACTCCACCTCATTGGGTATGGGCTTGTACAAATTTTCGTTTACTAAGGTGGGCTGAGAATCACTGTTTGAATTTAATCTCAACCAGTAATAACCTGCCACTGCATCCGAATTTTTTAGAAGTATTCAACTGGTTTTTACAAAGTCTAATAACGAAATTTCTTTTCCTCATAAAATGGGCGTAGAATTAAAAAAAGCAACAAAAAAAGACAAATCTTATACTAAAAAACCGAATATAGCATGGTAGTGTTCTTTTGGACGAGAAAATAACTGTAAATATTTCTAAATTGTTGATATTTTTTTTCTTTGAAATTACTTTAACAAGAAGAATATTACATTCAAAACATTCATTTTTTAAAAAGAATTCCTATTTTTCTTCTATTTTTAATCATTTTCACTTCACTTGTTTTTTCGCCTAAATACAGAATCAATTAATAGAAACCAGTAATAAAGTCCAACTATTTTGGCGGATTCATCTTATTTGGTTAAAAATTCTCCTATTTTTTAGGAAAATTAATTTTGTTTTTGAAAATTCAACTGCTTTGTTAAAAAGTGATCTTTTTTGGTCGATAATTCACCTTTTTTGTTAAAAATTCGTACTTTTCTGTTAAAAATTCGGGTAAAAATTAAAAGTGCAACGTTTTTTTGAAAATTAATCTATCTTGGCTAAAGATTCAATTATTTTGCTAAAAATTCGTCTTTTTGCTTGAATTTCACTCTTCTTTATTTAAATAAAAATCTTTCTAGGTGAAGTATCAACTATTACATTTGTCGCTTATAGAGTTAATCTTTTATGGTTGCAAGTTAAACTTCTTTGTAAAAAATCATAATTTCAGTTAAAAATTCAACTGTTTTGCAAGAATTTCTTCTTTTTCACTTGAAAATTCAAAAATTCGGTTACAATTTTTTCGTAAGAATTTCATATTTTTTCGTCAAAAGTACTATTTTGGTAGAAAATTAAACTATTTTGTTAAAAATTGAAGTGCTCAATAAAAAAAGCAACTTTTTGGTAGAAAATTACCTTTATTTTTGAAAATTCATATTTTTGGGTTGTAAATCCATCTGTTCTGTAGAAAATTCATATACCTTGGGATTTAAATGACTGGTACTTTAAGAAATAAATTACATTTTATTTCAAGGGATTTCCAAGGATTTTAACAATTTCCATGGATATGAAAACGAAATTCTTTGTTTTTAAAGATTGCTTAGATATTAAGATACATCAAAAATATAACAGGAAGTCAAAGATTTTAGTAGAATTTTCAAATATTTCAAGAAATTTCAAAGCATTTTGCCAGATTTAAGGAGAAAAGGTTAAAATTTATGGGAACTCCAACTAAACTTTTTTGGGATTTTACGAATTTTAATGGATTTCAACTGATTTTGATAGTTTTATAAACATTTTCAAAGGTATCAAAAGATTTGAAGATTAGAAAAGATTTTTATGGCTTTCAGTTTTTCAAGCGATTTCGATTCATTTAGATTTAGATCAATATTTTTGTATTATTTATTCCACTTGTAATTGTCCTATAATGTTTTTCTGCATGATGATTTTGGATCATGAATTTTCTATATAAACCATATAATTTTTTGTAGACAGTTTGTAAAAAATTATGCAAAAATTTATATTTTTAATGCCTTTTTTAAACTGAAAATGGTGGTTTTTAGAAAAAACTTGATTAAGTTAAAAAAGTCAGTTTTTCCATGAAAAAAGGCATTACAAATTATTAATTTCATAAGTTTTAAAGATTATTAAAGATGATTAATATTGATAAATGTTTTTTAAGTTAAAAATATAAATAAAATGAAATAAGTGTCCAGGATAAAAAGCTCAGGGCGTAATAACTTAAAATTACTAACTTTCGGTTGTTTTGTAAAGTTGATCAAGAATTTGAGGTCAGACTTTGATTAATTAATTTAATTGTTTATAATTTAATTAATTGATAAATTATCAGATTCGATATCAGCAGCCCGAAAATCCTAGGGTAAGTAATTTCGAGTGCAAATGTGGCTCTAGTTCATATTCAATAAATAAATATTAGCAACATTTTAAAAATTTTTGTTTAGTTATTCAAGATTATTTCAAGAACCACTTTAGGTATATTAAAAATAGATGTGACATTTGAAATCCGTGATTGGCATGAAGGCTGTGGATCTCTCGTTATATCGGAGATGAATTTAACAGATTCGATCTGCTTGTTACTAAGAGACCTTCAGTGAATATTAAAGTTTAACTTAATCTATTTGTAGACGTCAACTGTGTCAGTGATATCGATTTCTGATAAACGAATGCATAAATAAATAGCCCAGTACAACATAAAAATGTTCCTTATTTAGACTTGTTCCAGACTGATAAATTTTTAAGGCACTCACTTGGAAGCCTGCTCAAATAATTGATCATGTGTTTCCTAATAATAGAGATTTATAATCCCAAATAATAGATCATATAACAGAATAATTACATAAATTATTAGGTATTATTAAATCAATTAATCATAGGTAATTTTCGTATTTTGGATATAGCTCTGCATCGAATAATAAAACGTGAAAATCAAATGTTTTTCGAGTGTTTAACGCGTTAACAGTTACAAGAAACGCAGCAATATTATGGTTACTTCTTAACATTTTATAACGTTTTACCATTACGTTTACTTTTAAAAATTTTTTAATCTCTTGAAATCTTAGAAAATCCTACAAAATATTATGAAAACCCTTGAAATTTTTTTACGTAAAAATACTTCAAAATCCCTTGTAAATGTTTCGAAATTCCTTGAAATTCATGGAGATATATTCAATTCCTGTCAAAACCGATGAAATCTTTTTAAATTAGTTGAAACTTTTAGAAATCCTTTTAAAATTCCCTCAAAAGTTTATCTATGGAAATTCTCTGGAATTGAAATTAAATTAAACTTATTCATTAAAAACCTCTTTAAAACCCCCATTCAAATCCCTATTAATCTCGGAAGTGCTTTAATGTTGTGAAATTTCTTGAAATAACTCAAAATCCTTTAAAATCCTCAAAATCGCTAGGAATCACTTCAAATTTAATGCATTTTATATTACAAAGTTCATTAGAAGTATCTATGATTTTTTTAAATTCCTACAAAATTCTCCAACATCCTTCGACATTTTTTTAATCTCTTAAAATCCTTTAAAATCCCTTGAAAAACTTTGACATTCTTAATACGTAAAAATCGTCTAAAATGCCTTGACATGTTTTGCAATTCCTTGAAATTCATAGAAATATTTTTAGTTCCTGTCAAAACCGACGAAATATTTTTAAATTAGTTGAAACTTTTAGAAATCCTTTTAAAATTCCCTCAAAAGTTTATCTATGGAAATTCTCTGGAATTGAAATTAAATTAAACTTATTCATTAAAAACCTCTTTAAAACCCCCATTCAAATCCCTATTAATCTCGGAAGTGCTTTAATGTTGTGAAATTTCTTGAAATAACTCAAAATCCTTTAAAATCCTCAAAATCGCTAGGAATCACTTCAAATTTAATGCATTTTATATTACAAAGTTCATTAGAAGTATCTATGATTTTTTTTGAATTCCCACAAAATTCTTCAACATTTTTTTAATCTCTTAAAAACCTTTATAATCCCATAAAATCCTTTGAGATTGTTAATACGTAAAAATCCTCTAAAATGCCTTGAGATGTTTTGAAATTATTTAAAATTCACGAAAATAGGTTTAAATCTCTTGAAAACGATGAAATATTTTTAAATGAGTAGAAATAAGAAATTAAAATTAGTAGAAATCCCATAACATCTTTTTAAACCCCTTAAAAGCCGTCGAAGTACCTCGAAATTTGTTTTAAATAAGACAAAATCGCTTAAAAACTGCGAAAATTTTCTGGAATTGAAATTAAATTAAACTTATTAAAGTCCTTCAAAAAAGCATTAAAATCCCTATTGTTTTTTGAAATCCTTCAATGTTGCGAAATTTCTTGAAATAACTTAAATTTCTTCAAATCTTTGAAATCGCTAGCAACCGTTTCAATTCTAATTTAATTTATTTTACGAAGTTTATTGGGATCCCTTGATAGTGTTGTAATCTCTTAAAATAATTTAAAATCCCTTCAAACCCTTTGACGTCTTAAAAAAGTAAACATTTTCTAAAATGCCTTGACATGTTTCAAAATTCTTTGAAATTCACATTTGTTTAAATCTCTTGACGACCGAATCTTTTTAAATTATTTGAAACTTTTTGATATCTCAAAACATATTTTCAAAATCCTTATAATCCGTCGAAATTACTCGAAATTTATTTTAAATCTGACAACATCGCTTTAAATCTATGGATATTCTTTGAAATTGAAATTAAATTAAGTTTATTCATTCAAATTTTATAAAAAAACATTAAAATCATGATTCATCTTTTAACTTGAAATAATAACTTAAACTATTAGAAATCGTTAGCAATTGTTTCAAATTTATTTTTAGAAAATCCTAAAAACATTCTTTCAAATCCTTTCAAATTTTTTTATTCTCTTGAAATCCATTGGAATCTCTGAAAGGCACTTGACATATTTGAGAAATGTAAAAATTCTCTAAAATCCCTCGAAACATTTCAAAATTCTCCTAAAAGCATTAAATTCGTAGAAATTACTCAAAAAAAATTTTTTTGGAATCCCAAAACATCTTTTTAAAAGCCTCAAAATCCGTCGAAATTACTCGAAATTTATTTTGAATCTGACAAAATCGCTTCAAATCTATGGAAATTCTTTGAAATTGAAATTAAATTGAGTTTATTAATTCAAATTTAATAAAAAAATTAAAATAATGATTCATATTTTAACTTGAAATAATAATTTAAAATATTAGAAATCGTTAGCAATCGTTTCAAATTTATTTTTAGAAAATACTAAAAAAATTCTTTCAAATCCTTTCAAATTTGTTAATGCCTTGAAATCCATTGGAATCCCTGAAAGTCACTTGACGTATTTGAAAAACGTCAAAATTCTCTAAAATCCCTTGAAAAAAAAATTCAAAAAAAGCCTAAAATCCGTAGAAAATACTCGAAAAAAGAAATTTTGTGGAATCCATTAGGACCTCTTGAACATTTTGAAAATCTTTCAAATTCCTTGGAATTTGCATTAAATCTGAGAAATTCGATCAAAATCTATGGGAATTCTCTGGAATTGAAATTAAATTAAGCTTATTTCTTAAAGTTGTTTACAAAATCACTAAAATCCCTATCAATATTGAAAATCCTAAAATGCTATGAAATTTCTTGTAATACATTTGGAAATCTTTGAAATCACTAGAAATCGCTAGCAAACGTTTCAATTCTAATTTAATTTATTTTACGAAGTAAATTGGGAATATCTGTGATTTCTATGGAACTTCTACACAGTTCTTAGATATTTCTTGATAGTGTTGTAATCTCTTAAAATAATTTAAAATCCCTTCAAACCCTTTGACGTCTTAAAAAAGTAAAAATCTTCTAAAATGCCTTGACATGTTTAAAAATTCTTTGAAATTCACATTATTCTAAATCTATTGACGACCGAATCTTTTTAAATTATTTGAAACTTTTTGATATCCCATAACATCTTTTTAAAAGCCTCACAATCCGTCGAAATTACTCGAAATTTATTTTAAATGTGACAAAATCGCTTCAAGTCTATGGAAAATCTCTGAAATTGAAGTGAAATTAAGTTTATTCATTCAAATTCATTAAACAAAATAAAATCACTATTTATCTTATAAATTAAAATAATAACTTAAAATCTTTGAAATCGTTAGAGATCGTTTCAAATTTATTCTTAGAAAATCCTAAAAAAATTTTTTCAAATCCTTTCAAATTTTTTTAATGTCTTGAAATCCATTGGAATCCCTGAAAGTCACTTGACGTATTTGAAAAACGTCAAAATTCTCTAA
>JAAAKG020134661.1:0-13771 GCA_010014905.2 Druon quercuslanigerum | reverse complement strand
TATACCAGGGGCCTGATCTTGGTATTATACCATGAATTCAAGGTATTATACCAAGATTTTCTTGGTTTAATACCAGGGGAACTTGCATGGTATTATACCTTGCAACTTCATGGTATAATGCCGTGTTTTTTCTCTCCGCGTAGAAGTGTTTATAGGCACACATGTGTTAGGACTATCGGGACGGTATATTCCTAAAACTTATGATTGAATTTGAGGTTATATTTACACTACTGAAACGGTTTCCTACCTATAAATATATTATTATTATTATTTCAATTCAACCAACAATCCCTCATCATCTTCTTTACCTACCCTTACGCAATATCATAACGAGCGGGTGAAAAATATAATATGTATGCTACTGAGCATCCATGCGAATTTTTACGTTCAAGGGTTACATGGATCACTTGTATCGTCCGGTGAAACAGGTGCGGTTGCGTGCGCAACCACCTCAAAGGGGGGTTTCGAGGATTCCTCGACAACGAGACTATTATCATCGCTGGAGAACGAACGAGAGTCAGTCGACGCCTATCACCACAGCGAGTGACACGTTTGGCGTTTGGCTCCCGGAATAATTTACGAATTGTGGATCTTCGTGGAACTGATCACAAAATCGGATAAGAACGCATGGTAACATTCGCGCGAATAACTAGGATAAAGGAAGACGGATGCCAACATTTTTCCTTTGTTTAATTAGTGAAAGAATATACATTAAAATATTAAATTAATTAATTATGAATTGTGCAAATTAAATGCTTCTTGGTGCTCGCGTAAATTATCATCTCATCATCATCGAGTAACACGATCAGGGACTAATGTGCCACAAGTGCCCTCTTTTCTTTTACCCATTTCAAATGGGAACTCAAAAGTGACAGTCCTACCTGATTGTGCTACGATGATTGAAGCGATGAGGGCATAACTGCGCCCTAAAACTTTGATTGTTCATTCAGAACAACGACTTTTGATTTGAGGGTTGTTTATTGGATCTCTTACCCGCGTATATGGGAATTCATACAATCAATACCCGAATTATTTGACCTTTTACCCTTCAGTTGAGAACTCATCCAATAAAAACAGAGAAAGAGATCTGATTGTCTAAAAACAAAATTTAATTATGAATGAAAAATCAAACAGTTTTTTCTAGAAGGTGAACTTTGAGACCCCTTTTTAGAAAAATGAATGGGCAGTCAAGAAGCAAAGTTTAAAAAAAAGAGCAAATAAGGACTCTAACTTGTTGCTTCACAGGTCATTCTCACGAATTAAGACCTGTGAAGAATAGGAAAACAGTAAGAAATGGTGTTAGCAATTATTGCACATTTAAAATTGCACATAATGGACGATTGTTTGTAAAGTCACAATTTAACATAAGTGCAACGTCATTTCTCAGGGAAGGTTAAATCTTCGTCGTTAGATAATTAAAAAAAACCAAGAAAAACCCATAAAAATAACTAAGAATATTAACCACAACGAAATATAAAATTCGCGTTCAATCCCCTTCTCGCTTCTGTGGACCTGCTCAATTTAGAAAGGAAAGAACAATTTATAAGTTTATCATAAAAGTAAGACAAAATGAAGATTTTCCAAATACGGGCAATCATCGACATTGAGACCCACGAAAATTACGTCATCGTAATAGTATCTAGCCAATTAATTCGCTTCGAATTTACTGTTCTCCCAGGATCGGCATCGATGTGCATACTCGGTACCGATTTCCTGAATAGGGCACATTAAATCGTCGCACATTCCAAATCTCGTGATTTAAATACAAGGGAAGGAAAGTGCGACACATCTCATTACCAAAACTAACAGTAAATTAGTTGATCAAAAGGCGAAATAAACTCTGGTACTCAGGGGGATAAATTCAATGCTTAGATTTACACTCGATAGAATTTAAAATAACTGAAAATAAAGAAATGTCACAACTAATAAACTGGTGGGACGCAAAAAAAATGAATAATATAAATGAAGAAGTATAAAAATAAGTTAGTAATTATAAAGTAAGGTAACAACTGGTAACCCTGGTGGGACCCTAATATTAAGTAACGTAACAACTGGTATCCCTCGTGGGACCCTAATATTAAGTAACGTAACACTACAATGTTATGTTATTCTTTATAAATATATAAGAAATTAGCAATGCGTTTAAATCCAGCACTTGGCTCTGAACTTCTATTAAGCATTATGTTCTCGAATTAATACTGCAACAACAACAAAATAATTTAATGCTTTACAGCTCCTTCGTATTTAACCCCATTTTTACAACATTTTTCTGTTAATTTATTTTTCACTAATTAAACTTTGACAAAAGAAAGATTTTGTCCGTAATAAACAATGAAACTGGGTATTTAAAGCAAAATTCTATTTGAGATCTCTATATACCTATTAAATTATATTACATGCGTGAAATTAGAAACATATTTGGAAAATAAAGAGTTTCTTGATTATTTTTGTTTAAATTCGACATTAAGTGCCCTTAACTAAAGATTTGAACCGGAAGTACCGATTAAAAATAAATCTTACTGAAATCAAAAAAACTTATTTTTATTTACCGAACACCTGGAGATCTCTTTGGGACCTGCCGAGTTGAACGTTGCAAAATATAATGTCTCTGATTATTAGTTTGGCAACTTCAATAGCTTCTACCAAATAGTAGAATTTTTATCCAAAACAGATGAACTCAGAAACATAAATATACTAACTTTTGTTTGAAAATCTAATTGTTTTTTGGAAAATTATACTATTTAGCTAGTCATATTATCTAGTTAAAGTTAATTATTTTTAATTAAAAAGTTAACACCGAAATATTACACAGGGAAATTTCCCTTTTTTCATAATTCGCTTTAGAGGTTATAGACAATTCAATTAGAAAAACGATTTGAATTAATGCGGACAGGAAGTCTTTAAAAATGCCGAACTCTCTTTTCTAATGATATTTTTTATTTTCGGGCCCCCTAATCGATAATATCTAGAACTGAAGGTTGAGAGAGTTAGACGAACTTGTCGATGAAACGGGTTTAATCAGAGTGCGAGTGTATTCTCGTTTCAGACGCGCGACGAAATATCAGATCTGGATATCCTATGTAGAAGATAACTTGGTTCAAGCAGCCGATGATGAAGAGCTACAGCTGGATAACGCACTATGGTTGAAAACTGGGGCCACGACAGTCGGATCATCTGCACAGGTAGCAAGCATATTATGGTATTAAGATACGCACGCAATCAGCTAGCAGCAAAGTATCAAAGCAGATCTATGATTAATAATATTGCGTGTGAGGGTCAAAGGGAACAGTAGAATGATATACCAAAACTTGTCTTGTTTGAGCAAACTAATTTTCATTGTTGCCCTTACTGACCAGAGCCTCATAATCTTGCCCAGACTCAAATATCTGGACTTATACAGCTATAAAAAAATAAAAATAAATAAATCGAAAATTTCTTTTTCAAAAAATCAGTTGAAGTTTTCCTTTTTGAGCTATAAACTATTAGGCTGGATCAATCAGAAGCGCGACTTAAGCACACGTGCGTATATAAAGGAAGTGCAGCGCAGTGTAATTGAAGAGAGCGCCGAAGTGGGGTTAGCGACGGGATAACAGCGTCACTACACTACATTAGACTATTGTTCACGCACGCACGGCTGTTTATTCCGCGCTCCTGATTGGTCAAGTTTAAATATTTTATAACTCAAAAACTAAGACTTCAACTAATTTTTGGAAAAGGAATCTTAGATCGAGGGGTTGACAACTCGTGAAGTATGGTGTACACTTGTGCCAAATTATCGTAAAGTATCTTGAAGTATGTGAATTATCCTGAAGTAATTTGAAATATCTAATTATACGAATTATTCCGAAGTACTTTGAAATATCTTCAAGCATCTGAATTATTTTGAAGTGCTTTGAAATATCTTGAGGTATATGAAATATCCTGAAGTACATTGAATACCTTTAACTGTTTTTATGGGAATCGGAAACAATTTTAAGGAAGTTTTGAATGTTTGAAAAGAGTAGTAATATAGAAACCAATATCGTAAATCACAGAGATGACGAACTGGACCATAAAAGTTGGTTAAATCAGATTCACGTTTTGTCAAAACCTATCTCTATTTTTCACATACTTATAGTTGTGTATGTGAGCGTCGCTGCGTAGTACAGTTGATTAATAATTACCTGCCTAAGTTCAATAGCTGTTCAGTGTAAGTAGTGATACGATAGGAAATTTATAGAAAAATATTGGACCATATTTCAGTGAAGTGATTAAGTTAGAAGAGTCATGACAGTAAATGTAATTTCCTTATTTTCACTGTTGTATGAATACAATTTTAGGTTAGGTGTGCTTTCACATCGCTTTTACGCATCTTTTACATGATCAAAATTGTAAGTTATAAAGTTTATAATTATATAAGAAATCTACCCTAAGAATAATGAAGTATATTTTAAGCAACTATTATTTTGTTCATTTTTACAACTTTTATTTATGGTTGACCGGCAATTTTTAATTGAAAAAGCCGGTATATAAACCAAATAGAGGAATGTTTGCTCTTAAATACCGGCCTTTTCTTTAAAAATTTGCCGGTTAACTAAATTAAAAGTTACAAAAATAAAGAAAATACGAGGGGGTATTCACTTGAGTATTACTCCGTAATACTTCGGTCGTAATAATGTGTAACAACCCGAAATTTTTCGGTTAATGCAAGTAAAATTTTCGTAAAACTTTACTTTTGTTGCATTTTTTCCATATTTGATTCTCCTTACTATAGCTCCTTCAAAAGTTTTGAAGAATTTGAAGAATTTTAGTTGTACAAAAATCAGGTGCTATATTCTCCCCGAAAGGAATAATTTTGTAATGCAAAATTATTTAAAAAGTAAATAAAAATTAAAAAAGCACCCTTTTAAAGAGTTAATTAAACTAAACATTTGTAGAATTATTTCAAACACTCTTAATTTTCAAGTCAAAATTTTTAATTGATCTGAATTTATACGATTGTGATCTCTTTGAAATGTTTCAATCTAAAATTATCAAACACTTTCATTTCAAAATTCTTGTAGATTTAAATAGCGTTCAATTTCAAATTATTCAATACTCACTCGAACTCTAAAGATACGAGAAGTTCGGTACCTACAAAGATACGACCGTGAAAGGGGCTCCCACTCCTTCGACGTTTAGATTTCCGAGTTAATGCGTGAGAACGCTGACAGGCCTACTGCGTGTACGTGCACGACGAATTCAAGACAGCGCACACTCGTTTGGAGTTGGGAGGCTCGTATCTTTGGAGTTCTAGTGTACTGAATACTACAAATTTAAACTATTCTAGTCTATAACAGTCTTAATAATAATTAGGATTTAAATATTGTTCAAATTACGATTAGCCGCTTGAAGAACATCGTGACATCAAAAACATCTTTCTTTTGCAATTTCCAATGCATACATTTTTTTTATTGTATACGGAAAAATATTTATCATGTTCCTCAGTAAAACAAAAATAAAAAAATTAGGTTTTATAATTTTGCTTCTTTGTACTTTTCTCTACTCTAAAACAGTTATCACATGTAACAAAGTCGTTTCCTATACAGAAAAAAGTCTTTAAAAAAGTAAAGAAAAAAGTTTTAAAAATCTCAGTGATTTAAATGATTAAGTTTACAATAAAAACGGTATAAATTTAAAATTAGTTTTCTTTTTATGTTTGTATCTACAATAAGGTGGTCAGAGGGCGTGCCATCTCCCATTTTTGGTTTCTAGATTTGAACTTGGCTTGCGGGATATATGAAGAATTTGTTTGGGAGTCTCCAAAGACTAATTTTTACTTAATTACTTTAAATTTTGAAGCTGCCCTGTCCCCCTTCCCCTTGTAGAGCCCCAAAGATGCCACAAAAAACTGAAATTCACCATTCTGCCCAAAATAGACACGTATTTGCCCTGTTTTTCCCTTTTTTGTAGTTAATTATTTTTGTTTCGCAAGTGAAATGTTTTTACGTATTTTCAACTAATAAGCAATTGGTTAAGCAATTTATTTTTGTTTGAATAATTTTTTTTCACTAGCTCATTGAAAGGTAGATTTTTTATGTTTAATCAAAACGCTGGGCATTATTAGGAAGACTGATCTTTGTTTCAAACATATAACAATTGTGGCATTTTCTTAAAAAGAAGTGCACGAATCTAGTTTCTTTTTTACATTTAGTTAGCTTTTCCACTTATTATTAAATATCTACGCCACATAGATACTAGTACCTCAATTTGAAATAAATTCTTATTTCTTTTAATTCATGTTTTCATATGTTTCATGTTTATTGTTAATTCATTATTGAGGTAATTTTATAAGAATTTTCTAATTTCTAAAAATGAACCTCTATACTTTCACTTTTTCATTTTCTTTGTATTGCCACAACTTCAAGATATTTCTATAACCCACAATTAAATTCCTTTACGCTATTTTTGTTTACGATCAGAACGCGCTTTTCTCGTACTTTCACAAATTAGCCCTTTACAGGCTCGAGCATCTGCCTTCGAAATCCATAGTTTCAAATTATAAAAGTTTATATTTATTCTGTAAATAGCATTATTAAGGGTCAATTTGCTCATCTGGATTCTTCGAATCGTTAGAAGGTTCACAAGGTCACCTTAGGTCCTCTACCTAGCCCCCCTCTCTTCTGATTTTTTTTTCGAATAACCCAACTCTCCCACCTTCATTCAGCCTTTAAGCACGAATTTTTTCCTCAGATAAAAACCAGCTTTCGGTAGAGCAACACGCTCTGTACTTTACGAGTCGTTCAAAATTCTGACTTGTACTTTTTTTCACCTCTCAATTTATTTCACTCGTTAAACCTTTGTACACAATTGTAATCAATTAAAAGTTTTGTTGTTTTCTAAATATTTATGATATTAAAATTTAGCGTATGTGTTTCGTACATTGTTCTTATTGAATTTGGGGTAATTCGAATTTAAACCACCAGACTCACATTAAACTAAACGTGAGAATAAGCAGTCTGTGTTACGGATAATAAACAGACGCTAAATGCTGAAATATAAAGCATTTTTTGTTCAAAAATGTGCAAAGTCAATAAATTAAAAAGTCAATGGATTTTACCCAATTAAACAAAGCACCTGAAGATTGCACATAAATCCATCAGATTAAAGGAGAAAGACCCGACAAGGAATATCAGTATCAAGGATGTGCTGGGCAATTAAAGATGAAAAAGGAGGTAGTTATACAGATCAATCCTGATGATATACAACCAAATGACGAAAACGAAGGAACAGTAGATGAGTCCGAAGAAAAATCTGATTTTACGGTCATTTCGGATTGTTAGATCCCGAACTTTTCAGCAAGTAATTTCTTGAAAATATAGTTGCAACTCGGCTCACACAAAAGTTAATAGATTGACACTCGAGAACTTAAACTGTATGTGTGTTCAATCTGTCTAAATAATGTATGTCTAATTATAAAAACTTTGTCGGAATCAAAGAACTAGGCGGATTTAAGCTTCTTCGGTGTGTGAAAAGCTCCAATATAAAAAAACTGTAAACTAATAGAAAAGCATATAACTAAATGGAAGCACAATAAACATTCTCGACCTGAAAGACGAAAGAGAGCTTTGAATCTTGAACATTTGGATCAAAGCCGCATTACAAACCATTTCACAATTCTGAATCAAGTGAATCTTTGATTAAAAAAAAACGGATATCTTGGAAAACCAGTTTAAACTTATATTGAAGAAACTATTGATGAAGTAAAAAAAAATACAAAACTACCTACAACTGTAAATTATTTTTTAAATGCTGGTCGCAGATATGACGAATCATTAAAGTTGTAACAACGATTAGTAAATGTATCAAAAGCGTCAATGGACATATCAATGAAGGAGAATTTCGCTTCCATGATTTAAAAATTTATTTAACGCATAGATGCCTTTCTCTGATGGTGGGGATTAGCGAAGATGGTACCAGTATTACTAGCCGAATTCAGTATGATCCGCGATTCAATGATGTAGTTGGTTTTTTTACCATTAAATGACAAAGACCTTCCAATTGTTGAATCATATGATGCAACTTCGTCTGAAAAATAGAATATTTTGAGATTGTTTCACTGGCTGACTATTCATATGTAATTACGGTGCGACTAATTCAAGATGGCGTTGTACTAATTTGCCTTGCATGCTTTGGAACAGATAACCGCTTCACATCGATTCAAATGCAAAGTCGATGGACATGGATGGAGGATCAAGCTCAAAAAAGACATCATTTTGAAAAAATTATCTTCTGATGATCATACACGCCCACTTAATTCTATAAGGTTTAAGACATGCATCACATTGGAACAAAAGCCCACAAAGTGCTTTTAAAACTTTTAACATGGACTTACAAAGTCTGATATAAACAGCGCTGACACAATGAATTCTCGAGCCGTGGCAAACATTTGCTACAGTAAAGTAATAAACGTACCAAAAATTATATCCTGCACTAAAGTAATATAATGTGGGGAAGCATATTATTTTTGCGTACTTGGAGACAGTAGTTATATGAAAATAAACACATTATCACCAAGAACTTCATAACCAGCAATACCTATACTTGCACTGAAATTAATGCACATGTTTTGATAAAGGCTACGAATTATTTCAGAGAATCAAATGTACCACAACATTTTCTTCTGTGGCTTTTTGGAAGCCAGTCTTTTGAAAAAAAATTTTGCGCTACTAGGCCCTTAACATCAACTTATTCAACAGTTATAAATTTTATATGTTGAAATTAACACAACAAATACAGAGAATTCAGTTTCAAGCACAAGTCATCCAGTCAATCGGAAAAGATTTTGCTTTCCCCTGCGTAGAAAAAAAGGTAGAACAAGGCATACAAGTGTCAAATATTCTTCGAGAGCAACAATTACCAGATGAAAACAAGATTTAAAATATTATATCTCGTTTTCGACAAGAAGCTCTCGATATTTCGGCTACTCTTGGTGTGGAGTCCAAAGATAAATTGATCATCCTTCATGTTTGAAAGCACTGCAAGTGGACTTCACCACAAAATTAGATGATGAGGTAGAAGTTGAAACTGAAAACGAGAAATATTTATCTGTGAATGAGACTAAAACTAAAGATATTCTTGGTAGGGAATTTGTGGACGAATATTTATCAAGCTTTCTAGAGAATGTGGAAACATTAAAAAATGAACAAGAAATTAAACTTTCACCAACTGGCCCACTTATTCATTATACCAATTCTAGTGGTAAACCTGTGATCATTCGACCAACTACTCTTTGTTGGTTGCTTTCAACCGGATATAATAAATTGGATAGTGATAGGCTACACCGAGTTACAGATGCTAAAATTAATAAAAATATAAATGCTGTTTCGGCTGCAAGTACAGCTGTTGTAGCCGAAAAAATACAATTAAGAAATTGGTGTGCCTTTTTTTTATCAAAAAAGGCACACCAATTTTTTTCTCATGAGGAAAAATTGAGGGGAGCCCTGTTTGCGCTCGCATGGATTGCCCTCAAGCCTTCTGAAATCCATGAGAGTAATCCAGGCGAGGCCCCTATTGACAACGACATGCTAATTCATAGGGATCCAACATAAGCTTCTCCCATGGAGCCCTCATGGTTGCAATCACGTAGCTCTCTTGTTTTTTTGCCAGTGGGGATTGACATGAAATGTAGATTTTTCTGAACATTTACAATTTTTCATGAAGATGATTTTTAGAATTTTTGCTTTAAAAAAGCAGGGAAAAACATTGTTTTCGGGACAGTCGTATTTATAGTTGAAAATTTTTTAGAACGCAACAACCATATTTTTAAATGTGTTTTTTTTAGGTCCAAATTGTATACTTCTAAAAAAAAATATCTATACGCTTTTTTAAAGGGATTTAGAAAAATATTTAAATATTTATATAAAAAAACTCCGCTTTATTTCTCACTTAAGAAAAAATATTTGGCAGAAATTTATTGATCGTAAGTCTGAACTCATGAAACCTTAAAGTTTGGGGTGTCAAAAAAGTATGCACCCTTTGGACTTAAAAATTTTAATCGCTGATCCGTGAGTGCATCCGATATGAGGCCCCTGCGGTAGTCCCTATAGAACATCCATAATTTCAGAGTTCGAGTTTCAAGAAAGTGTCATCCAATTTTTGACAGAAATTTATTTTTATTTATTTATTATGTGTTTGTTCTGTTGATATTTTATGGAGCAAGACTGTTTTGAGCACAATTGATATTACGAAAACTGACTTTAGTATCAATATGAGAGTTTATTTATGTACAGTATCAAGTCTTTCATTTGTAAGTACTGCGCCACATTATAGTCAAAAAATAATTGGCAATATTAAATATTGTACGCTATTGTATTAAATATTGTATTACTTTTTGAGATTTTATTATTGATTCACTTTCTATTTATATAACATAAGTCTTAAAATAAAATTTGGACAAGCTATTTAACCTCAGGGTTCAAACTTGATCAAAAAACTTTATTAAAAAAACTGCCATATGATCGGAAATTTTATGCATTGGCGAAATGTTGGGTAATAATAAAAAATTTTATTTCAAAAAATGATTTAAAATGATTAACCATCAAGTCTGCATTGTATTAATGTAAAGTTTCCGGAAGTCACTTCAAACATACTGAGATACCTGGCAATATCCTAAAATACCTTGAAATATTAAGGAGCATCTTGAAACAATTTAAAGTATATCTTGAAGAATATGAAATATCCAGAAGTACTTCGAAATATCATCAAGTCTCTTAAAAAATATTAAAGTATGTGCAATACCCTGAAGTATCTTGAAGTATGTAAATTATCGTGAAGGGCATTAAAATATTCTGAAGTATCCTGAAGTATTTTAAATATCTTGAAGTATCTGAAATATCCTGAAATATCTTGAACTATATTGAATTCAGAACCAGGTGTACACTTTTTAGTCGAACTGTCAATCCCTCGTCTTAGATTTATTTTTTTTTTTCATTTATATAAGTCCGGACCTCAGGCCTGGGGGATCCTGTCTACGTAACTTCATATTAATGTCATTAAATTAATGTCAAAATAAGTTTTTCGGTAAAAAATAATACGTGATCAAGAACATATAATACCAATTTTTATATTGTTATGAACGTATTTTATCTGAAGCAAAAAATTGGATTTGGATATAGCGTAATATTTATTTCAAAATTTTTTTTTTTTTTTTTTGAATTCTAGTTCTCTATATCCACAAAATATTTTTAACTTCACTATTTACAGTTAAAATTGGAATTAAAATGTTCAACTGAATAATAGATTTCATTATTTTAATTATATTGCGCACCTTGTATTAAATCAGCTTTTTCAAATTATTGACTAGGTTATCTATGCATAATTTACGTTACGAAGCTGCCATTTTTTCGGTTATAACAATGTTAAAAAGTCATGGCCTAAAAATCATAATGGCCTCACTCAGGCGATTGCTGAGGGAAAAACAATGGACGAAACGCATGGGATTGGGAACATTTTTACCATATGTTGCTAGTATCTTCGTAAAAACTAATTTTCTCTATATAAATGTATTTAAAAAATAATTTTTATTTGTTAAGAACTATTTAATGACATAATCAAATTATGGTAATTATTATTCATGATGAAGATAACAAAAAAATAAAGTTTTGTCCCATGCATTTTAACATTGTTTTCCCTCTCAGCTTTTAACGAAGTGAAGTTAGCTGGTGGTTGAAGTGAAAATACTTAATAGAGTTACGAATTATATTAAGATTGCATTAGCCAAAGTTGATACCAACTCACCAAGGATTGCTTCATGGTCAAATTCTTGATGATGATTCCCTTTAATATAATGATTTCCACTGCGAGGACTAAAAGCTCCATCCTCAGTTCTTTCATTTCCGTAACCTTGTTTCTGCTGATGAGTGTGTATGTGTGCGGAAGCTGCATTACAGAATCTCAACGAAATATGAAAAAAATATAAGCAACAGACCAAAGTAATCCATTCGTATCGACGCATAGTTAGATCCATTTTTAATCAATTGTTATTAATACAGAAATTCCAAACATTACAAGCTAACCTCAAAGTTGTAAAAATCCAATAATGCCAATCGTGCCAATAACCTTCTACTGCAGGCCTGTCCAGAGAGGGGAGTTGGACTCAATCCCAGTGTGATAGAGTGCAAAAATTGGGAACTAAAATACTACCACGCATGATTGAAGATGGCGGATTTAGCGGAGAATTCAAATTAGTTTGCGGCAGAATGCAATATTATAAGGGCAGAATAAAGTTATATAAATGTTATAAGATGGCAACAAAATAAGAAATTAAAGCTAAAAGCAATATCTCTCTCTGTCTTGTAACAAAAGGAATACTAAACTTAAGATTAAGCGCAGCGTTAGGTCATCGATATTTTTAGACTAAAATATGAGTCATATAGCGTATTCGGTTATCTGCACCGGAGTACTCCAAGCGTGCTCCGAGGTAGAGTCGAATATTCGATTTGACGAAACCGCCCCGGTGCGGTGCATTTTTGGCGTTCGGTTTGAGAACACTGCTCTGGTGCAGGGCAAAAGATGCATTCGTGTAACGTTGCTCTGCTCTAGTGCAGAGTGAAAAATGCATTCGAATATACGCTCTGGTACGCTCTACTCCGTAAGAGCAAATTTATTTGCATCGTCTCTTGAGACGGAGCATTTGTCAATATTTTAGTACGCATGCTCTGTACTTGAATTGCCATGGAAATTTAAAATACATGTAAATTCGTTAAAATATTTAGAAATCCTGTGAAATATTATTAAAATCCTTGAAATGCCTACAAAGAAAATGAAATTTCGTAAAGTCATTTTAAATCTCTTAAAAGTTTTAAAAATCATTGGAAATTCGACAACAAATCGTTTATTACAAGGGATTTCATGAAATTTCATTTGATTTTTATGCATTTCAAGGATTTTGATAAGATTTCTTGGTATTTTGAATTATTTTAAGGAATTTAAAACGGTTTCACCAACTTTCCTATATTTATTTATTACCTATATAATTTATATATTAACTATATAAGCAATAATTAAAATTACGTAACATTTATTATTACATGGCATAGCATTGCATCTCCCAAGTCTACTGCCTCATTTTTGCACCCAAAACAAATTTTTCAAACACGACATGTTCCAATTTTTGGAATTCCATTTTCACTGGACTCACAATGAATGAAATAACAGACCCACAAGAACAAAAATAACACTTACTTCTTCCTGGCTGATTCACGAGAAAATAAAAGAAAACGTGGGAAAGTATAGGAACAAGTGCAAAAAGAGAAAGGGAAACATCTACACCTTATTTGTAAAATTGTATAGGTGGTTTTTCCAACTATAAACCATTAAATAACAACCGAAAAACACATCGATTTATTAAATTTATTTGAACAATGTGCAGTTCTTATTTAGCTGCAAATTTTCATTTAATTTAAGTACTTCATTTTATTAGTATTTTTAAATCACGCGCGAGATTGCCAAACACTCCTTGTTCAAGCACTCGAATCAGGAGCAATCCATAACAGAGCAGAGCAGCGCAGTTTACACGCGCTCACGTGACATGCACCGAAAAATTGTACACTCTCTACGTGTCATGACGTCAGCGGCGTGATCTGCACTAGAGCGGAGCAAGATTGGAGTACACTCTCTCATAGTGAATTCGGTTATCTGCTCTTTTCTGCCCCTGCTCTGAGCAAGTGCAACTACTCTGCACTGAGAGAGTGTACTCCAATCTTGCTCCGCTCTAGTGCAGAGCACGCCGCTGACGTCATGATACGGAGAG
>JAAAKG020134659.1:0-13771 GCA_010014905.2 Druon quercuslanigerum | reverse complement strand
GGATCGGGTGCAAATTTTCATATTAGCACCCGATCCCGGCGAAATCCTGCGGTTGTCCTTATGACAAATAGTTTAAATATATATATATATATATCCCAGACGAACCCCCATACGGTTCCGGTTTCATTCCAACGAACGCGCCCTCGGGTTGTGTAAAGAGGGTCCCTGTACCCAGGGTTTCTGCGCCTGGGTGAGGTGTCTAGAACGGTGACTCTGAAATACCGGGCGACCTCTTGGAGTACGCAGCCTTATCCTTGTACGCGGGGCTCTACAAGGATGGACGAACTCTTTTCTCTAGCATATTGTGGGAAAACCAGTGATTACACGAAACATAGTTGAGTGTAACCCCTGAATGAGAGAACTACATGGCACGACTGCATGCTCTGTGGTGCGAGAAACACCCAGAGCTATCGCACTTTTCGCGTCAATGTATGCGAAACCATGCCAAAGTACTCCAAAAAAGGAGCTATATAAGGGTAGCGGCTACTTTACGTGAGTAAAAAAAAGCCGGCAGCAGAGAAATAGAGGCTTATGACCTGGAGAAACATCAACAACCAGACTTCGCCCAAGCCTAAAGATCTGGCTCAAATGGATGAAGAGCTTCATGGACAATTTTCCTAAAAATCCGTCTAGTGGACTATTAGTTTTTGTGTGCGAAATGCAGCGAGAGCAACGGCTGATCATAAGACAAAAAGACTAATGCATAGACTCGCTAAAAAGATAAGCTGAGCAAAACAGTACGCGTCCCGCATTCAGTGTGTGATTGACTATATAACATCTGGCAGGAATTTTACCGCCAACGATCGTCTGATGGAAAAAGTTTGTTTAAACCTACCACCATCTGGCCCGTATTTCCACCTTGTATTTGAAGCCGGCAGTGCCAATTCCGGAGCGGTTGATGGAAGAACGCACAACACTTTTGCTGAAAATGAAAAACTTAGATGACCTAATGAATTACAGGCCAATCACTTGTCTGAAAACACAATATAAGATATTCACAGCTATCCTAAATGATAGGATGGTTTGGGTCATCAGAACTGTGTAACAAAAAACGTATATACAACGCGGCTCAAATAAAGGTATATCAGGATGTCAGGAAATCCTGCTTATCGATAGATGTATCTGCAAAAATGTAGCATCCTGAAAGCGAGTCCTTTCAATGGCCTGGATTGATTACCGGAAAGCTTTCGATTCGACCTCCCGTCAAGATGGTGTCATTTCCACCTTAACATACCGTCAATACATTTTGAGCTAAGACATATCAGATGAAAGCTGCTGGCGTGCCATGCACATCCCAAACATCTAAGGCACATAGTCCATAGTTGCCCCACTCATGCGGAAACGACCCACATAAAAAGCGCGATGCGGTACTACGAGTGCTTTATTACCATCTCTGACACTCTTACAACATTAACCTTAAGATCGCTCCGCTAAACGCTCCTAGGGAAATAGATTTACTTGTCGAAAATAAGAAGTGCCGCATATACTGGAACTTTATATTCTCGACAATAGTTTCTGTTGCACACTTGAGGTCTGTCGTTGTTATCCTTGAGTTCAAAAAGCGAACCATGTTCGTTCTCGAATTTTCGGCACTAGCTGACAAAAACATAATAGCCAAGGAGAATGATAAAAAAGAGAGGTATAGAGACCTTACGAGGGAGTTGCGACGATTGTACCCGGAATATTCTGTTAAACTAATCGTCCTTATCATCGGTGCTCTTGGAGGTGCCAAGTTTTCACTGGTTTGTAGCCTGAAAAGCATCTCTGCGTGTGAACAATATGGTAAAACACTTGGGGGAGAATGTAAAAGGCGGTAGTCCTTGGTTCACGAGACTTTTGCCTGATCATTGTATTGATTTCGTCACAGACTGTAACCACCTAATTCGCGGTCGTGGAACGTGGTTATGGCTTCTTTTCCTTTTCTGAACATCGTCTGTTTCGGGGGTTCTATCTTTTTTTGATCAACTTCTTTGTTTAACCTGTCCGATATAACAGTCCCATCTGCTTTATAAAATGTTGACATTAGTGTCACTCCTCTATGAGCTTCAACCACTTTCGCTTTGCCTTTTTTTACAATGGACACCCCTCTCCTCTTTCATCATGCATAACATTTTAACTATTACCTTCCTTGTTGTGTCCTTCTCCTCATCCGTTTCACTAACGTATATTTCCCCTTTCCTAACTTTTATCTCTCAACCTGCAGGTCACTCCATGATATATATTTTATATTCCACCATTTCAATAGTACTCTTTTCCTTGGTCTTCTCTATCAATTGACGACCTTCTAACCCTCTTCTTCCATTCTAACCTTTTCCGCCTCGTGTTTAAAGCTTTTATTTTTTAACTCTTTTTTCACCAACACAGTATACAGGGTCTTTTTTCTGCAATACTTTTCTCCACAACTTGTCCGTTTCCTCCAGTTTCGTAATTCCCTTCTCACTTCCTTGTTCTTCTGTGCACATTTTTTCATTTCATCCACTTTTATCTTTTCTTCCAGTAACTTCTTTTTTGCTTGAGCACTTTTTCTTTTTCATCCCTTTATTCATTAATTGGATATCCTCGTTTACATTTCCTTGCCATGTTTTGATAATTTCTGACCTTTCTGTTGCTAAACACAAGATATGACAAAAATATTAAAAAGTGACATTTGTGGCTTCAAAAACATTAGCAAGTTTTATTCAGCTCATTTTTCTAAAATGCCCATATAGAGTTTGTTTCTATCGTGAAAAATTATATTCGAAAATGAAAAATTAATTTTCCCCGCAAAATAATTATCATATCAAAAAGCGCTGCTAATTTAATTCAGATTACTTTTTGATGAAACACATAAACATGTTCGTATACATTTTTTAAGGTTAGGTAAAATAGAACAGCATTAAACAAAAAAATTTGCACTTTATTTTTAATATGTGATAGAGCTGTCCTGAAACAAGGTACATATATTAATGACACAAAATTTTTCACGCAAAAATAGAAGAGGTAAATTTCCAGATAAAAAAATTTATTTGCAACTCGAAAAAGAGATTATTTGACAAACTTGTTAAATTTGCAACTAAGCTGATACATTTTAAACTAAAATAATGAATCTTCTACCAAAAAATGAAGTTACAAAAAATAAGTTCAGATTTCGGCTAGCTAGTTTTTATTTTGAACCAAAAAGAAAGGAATTTTTAAAGCAAATAGGAAATTCTCACTAATCGAGTTTAATTTTCTCCAAAGAACGATTTGATTAAGCAAGGGAGAAAAGGCAGTGCAGCCCAATTGCCGAATTTTCAAAGCTAAAAGGAGTATGAAAAACGGAGAATATAAGGAGCTGTATTTTCAAAAAAACGCATTTAATTTCTATCATAATTATTGAAGAGTTTTTTTAAGAATTAAATTTCAAGCTAAAACATTGATTAACTAGCAAAACATATAATGCCACACTTTTCTACCAAACAGAATGAGCTTCAAACGAAATCTCACTAATAAATAAATAAAATAATCTTTAATCAATAAATATTGATTTTAAAAAATATATTCTCTACCGAGTAAATGCAATCTTTTAATTAGAACTTACTAAATATGATTTTCAACTCGAAAAAAAAACTTTCTATGTGAAAAAGACCAATTTTTTATCAAATAGTTGAAATTCGAAAGAAAAAGGATAGACTAATTACTAAACATCGAAGCAAATAATTTTCAGTCAGATGATTTAATATATTATTCAAAAAGCATCCAAATTGCCAACAACCCAGTTTAATTTCAAACCTTAAAGAGCAAATTTTCGGAAAAAATTACATAGCTTCAACTATAATATTAAATTTTCAACTAAAGTTAAATTTTAAATGAAAAAGAATAATACCTGATAACAACAAAAATTAAGTTTGTACCAGAAAACACTCATTGAAAAAAAAGATTTAAAACCACAAAAATGAATCATTAAATGAAATATTTAAGTCGTTAACCGTATAAAGATATACATTTTTAACCAAAAATAAAATAGTCAAACTTGCAGTTCAAAAATACATTTTGAGCAGCACAAAAAAGTGTTAATTTGAAACCCAGTAATAATATTTCAAAACCAAATTCTAAAATGCAAAAAAATTCGAATTTTTAATAAAGCAATTCCACATTCAACCACGTTTTTCAAACTGTCAATACAAAATATAAATTCTCGATATAAATTGAAACAGCTAACTTATACGCCAAAAAAATTTTGATTTCATATGAACATAGTTGTAATAGTTTCACCAAAAAAATAATACAATTTGGCAACTTATTTTTCAATTAATAAGAACCGAATCTTTAGATATGTGAATCAATTTTTTTTCTTTCAAAAGTATTTCTTTACATTTAAGTTATTAAAGTATTGTTCGAAATTTTAAGATTTTTCATTCCTGACGACGTAGAAAATTTTGTTGGAATGCTTAGTTTTCAAATTTTAATAAGCATCTGGTAAGTCATTACTTGGACGGGACATAAAAACTGACATACTAGAGATACTGCTCATAAAAATCCACGAAACATAATTGATCATTAGAATCGGATTATTCTAATGCACAATTTATGGATGAAATAAAAAATCCCTGATCTTCATAAAAGCGTTGCATATAAGTTTTCTTCAATTTTGTGGCTGACCTGTTCGCACTTTCTTGGGATTATGTACACCCAATGGACCTATTATTGTATAATGTTTAGATACATCAACACTACATGGAACCTCAAAGTCTTCGTCAGGAGTCACCGGTCCAACTATGTTGGTTATGACGTTTACTTTTGATCGTCTTCCATCTGGATCTAATGGATGTGTTTGAAATAGTGCTCGAAAATATGCCGAACTAGTTTTTGGTTTATGAACTAATGCAAGGCCGTCGCCATTTTCTTGTATTAACATAACTTGGTATCCGGTTGGCTGTGGTTGCCTTTTAAACTCACCACTTTTCAAAAATACTTCCTCTTCGGGATTAAAATTGTATACGTAAAATTCAAGTACCCGGGACTGATTTCTTTTAGGATAAACTTGGAATAAATTCAAATGTTTAACAGGAATGTTGAATGCTACAGAAAAGGGTAGCGGGCCAGGAGGATACGGGCTAGGAGGAGGTGGGCCAGGCGGAGGCGGGCCAGGGGGAGGCTCATGATGAGATGGCCCGACAGAAGCAGAAAACTGGGCAGCAATAGAATGCATGAAAGGATAAGGTGGTATCCTAGAAGCAGAAGGCATGTCAGGATGATATCCCATGCTTTGAGAATGCTGCCCGCCGGAAGCGTGAATAGGAGTTAAACTATTAAAGTCGGCACCATGAGGAACATTTTCGGATTGTGAACTCGAACCTGGAACAAGAAAGAGAAGATTAACTGTTTTTAACGTACACAATCGAACTGTAAACTGGGTCTAAACGGCGCATTATTGTCGGCTTTGTTGAATTTTATCTCAAAATCCACAAACGCTTAAAATAAATGACCCAGAAGGTCATTTTTTATATGGAAGATAATTTCTCAACGAATATAGGAAAGCTGTGAAGCTTTTAGACAGAACTTGGCATTCTGATTCCGAATATGGCCTATACCTAAACTTAGATCTAAAGGATTCTGATAAAAAGGCGAATGAATGCTACTTTTAGGCGTTGTTTGGGTCGCTGAATCGGAATCCAGGGTAGTTTGACATTGTAAGTTCGATTCCATGGTGTTATTAATTTTAACCTTGGAATAACCTCCAACAAGACGCGACGATGTAAGAATAACCCCGGATTTTGAATTAGTTACCCCAGCACTGCCAGAAAGTAGTGGTACTTAACGATTTAATGGCTTTTTCTCATTTTGACCTTTACTTGACCTTGATCCTGATCTAGTTACTTCAATATGACCCCCCAATGGTATTCTTCGTTTTGTTCTTCACTTGAGCTTGATACTGATCTGATGGGGTCAAATTGACTCAACACTAGGATTTAGCGACCTAAAAAGTGTATTGGTATGGTGGTTTAGCTCAAGTTGCTAAATTTTTTTGCGGGCTGTGTTATATTTAAGAAAAAGAATTTGTCGATCCCAATATCTTTACTAACTGCTTTTTGGCACATAATCAATTACTATTCACATTTCTCCTCCTTAACGTGTATATTCTGCTTCCTCATCTCCTTTTAAATTTCCGTTTAAGATAAACCATCCCGACTGATCCAAGCTCTTTAACAACTTCTTTCTCTCCCCATTCAGAAACCTATATTTGCTTTTTCTTTCCATTCCCTTCCTCCTGTATATCCTGTTCTCATATTAAAATATCCTTCTATTATGAGCCTAATCTCTTCTTTATTTTCTGGTGTTATTTCTTTTATCCAGTCTGCTTTCCCTGTATACATTAGAAATCAATTTTCTACCAAATAGTTGAATACTCAAATGAAAACCTTAATTTAAAAAAAAATGAGAACGTGTCGCGGGACACGCATTGGGAACGAAGTTCCTCGTTACTTCCTCGCATTAAATGACTCACGCACTCCAGGTTTTCTCTTTCTCTCTCTTTCTCTCTCTTTCTCGAGGGGAGAGAGAGAGAGAGCCGGTAGTGAGAAAGAGAGTGCGCGAAAGAACGCGTGTAGTACGTAGTATATTTTACACCGCAGAGAGTAAGAGAAAGAGAGGGAGAGAGAGAGAGACATGGATACTATATAATAGGCCGACCGCTCGAAACTTTTTCCGCTACTCCCTCCCGCCGTTTCGGCTAGTCTCTCTCTCTCTTTCTCTCCCCTCCCGCCCTCTCTCGGGGAGAGAGAGAGAGAGTGAGCCAGTGGGGCGACGCCGATGAGTTGCGTGAACACTATAGCACGTACACTATAGTGCGCCGCATGTCGCTTTTTTCCATCACGTATCATTTTCACTGGCTAGCCCCCAGCGCCCGAACCCTAGTAACCCGGCATAGGGAACTTCGTTCTAAAAATAAACTATTTTACATCAAATGTTTGCACTTTTAAATATATAGGTGAATCCTGATAAAAATTATCGATTTTTCATAAGGTGTATTTCAACTTTCAAGCATTAGTTGAATTTTTAACTGATGAAGATCAGTTTTGATGCAGATCGCCAAATTTCCAACCAAGTAGTTTTGTTGCGATTTCATCCTTTCGGACGAGGACTAATTTTAAAAAGTAATTCAATCTCTATATTTTAAGAAAAATCTATTTTCTTTTTAAACTAATTTTTCGAATCAAAAAATTTTTAGAATGTGAATCTCGAAAATCTGAAAGTTTTGTCTTTCACCAAAAAATGTGAACCTGAGAAAAAGTGTAAAGGAAAATAATTTTTTTTAGAAGCCCAGCACAACACAGCACACCTTTGAGGTTTTAAAAATTTACATTAAAAAAATTATTGGATTCAAAAATTTTTGATAAATATTGTCTTTTTTCAATTGAAATTATTCATATAAAATATAAATGTTACTGTTTGACAATATTATTATGCGGTTGAGTAGAACTAGTAACCTATTTTAAGATATCTTAAAAGTAAGACAAGTTTCCCAAGATAAGAGGACCAAAATTTAGTTCTCTAGTTCGAAAAAAATATGTCTAACGCGGTGAAACATGATAAAAAAAATTCATTTATTATAACCACTTCTAAAACTAATATTTGCAAGCCTAAATAAATAAAAATATTTTGTAATATTATGTAAGATTATTTTCTTTTTTGTTGTTTATCTGGATTTTGATGGCTTTTTTTAAATTTTCTTTTATTGTTTTATAACATTTTTCAAAAATTTCCCCTCTTTTAGAAAAGTATATTTTTTATCAAAAATTTGTATTTTTTAGCATTAATTTCAGACGGCAATACGTGTATTTTTACTCTTCTGGATTGCCTTACCAAATGCTCAGGAGCTCTCCTATTCGTGAAGCTGACGCGATCACAGTAGCTATGGCACTCGCTAAGAATTTCATATCTCGTTCTGAATGTCCCAGATCCAATCAGACTTATCAGAGATCTAATATAATAAGCAAGCTATTTACGTCATTTTGCCAAATATATTTAAAATTCTTTAATTTCTTTCTACTGCTTTTAACCCTCAGTCATTAGGCACATTAAAACGCAGCCACCATTTATTTGTGGGATACCTACGTCACTTACACCAAGAGACTGATTGCGTCAAGTTGCACAGGTTTTCTATGCTCTCAAACAATACTTTAGTGAAGGAAGCAACCAGCTTCACAACACATAAACTCATTTTTGGCAAAAAGACTAGGATTCCTTCTGAATTCGAAGAAGAATCCGTCCCTTGTACTTTCATGAAACATATGAATGACTAACTTGATAGACTGAGCAATACTCAAGTAAAAGCTGGTGTAAATATAGATAATAATAGAGAAGGGTATGAGAAGAATTACGATGAAAAGGCTAACCACAAACACGATCACATGTTTTTAATGTCTAAAGTTGAAATTAAAGTTAAACTGAACATAAAAAAAGATCGTGCACTCGAATCATTTAGACCGCTAACATATTCGTTCAGAGCTGACATAAATATAAAAAAAATTAGGTGATATACTAACATACCTAATACCGGTTTCCTCTCAAAATAATTGTTTCAAAGGCCTTTTCATTGGAAAACACTTTATTATATGATTCATGAGATCTCAGAATGCACGTAGCAAAGGATGCAGATGGACTCGCATGACTTCAATTATCCCATTAAAAAAAATATATATATATATATATAGTTTTAGAAATTTGAGAACTACAACCCAAGTCCTTAAGCATTTCCTGTTTTTTGGAATAGCTACAGACGTAAAAGAAAAAATGCCTTAGAGTTTTAAGTTTAAAGTTTAGTGTTGAGGGCTTTTACGACTCAGGAACATGCTGCCTGTATAATGTAATGTGAAATAAGCTTTTCTTAGAAGACCTTTAGTTTCAGAAGATAGAAATAAATCTTGGAAAAAGGCCTATTGTACGGAGAGCTGGAGTGTCCCGGTCTGGTCAACATGTGTGGCACATGGCTGATTCTCGCGAATGCTTGTGAACTTTTAGATTTCTTCAAAATGTCAAACATTTTCCACCGTAAAGTCCCGGGGTCCTAGAGAATCGCAAGTGTGAAAGAATCACATTAAAAACAGATTGGCCTAACCAGCCCCCACGGTAACAGCATCGGTACTCTCGGCGATTTCCACGACTTTTCCATGGGCGGGGAAATTTCTTAGAGGGTGCAGGAGTCTCTCTTTCCTTTACTATAGAGAAAGCAGATATTTTTCCTATCGCCAAATTAATTTGACGTGCGTTCTTTTCCAAACGGAAATAGTTTCGCCTGAAGTTTACACCAGAACAATTTATTAAATTGTGTATATTCGTAAACCGCGGTCAAGGAATTTACAAATAATCGTTTTTATAAAATTAAAAATAAATTATAATTAAATTTAATCTACTGTTTAATTATTGATTAGTAATCTAGCACACCAGTGCTAGAACTTGCAACCGCAATGTTTCCAACATTTGGCGGTAAATCTCCACCAGTTGGAGCGTTTCTTCGGTGCTGCAGATTCGCTGAGCAATCTGTCCAACTAGGAGACAGATTACAATATAGCATTAGAGTAAGTGAGATACATCAGAGAACGTCGAAGTGATTAAGATGGGCTTTCCTATTGAAGAATTAGTTGGAATAAGACTCGGCGCAAACAGGAACGTAACTTTTTGCTTTATTTAAGGTTTAAAGCCATATATCGAAAATTGTTTTTCACTAAGAAAACCCGCGACTTTGCAAAACGCAATAAGTATTGCCACAATAATTGAAAATAAGGTACTGCATTTAGAACAGCTACGCCGTGCTGTCGAACTTGATGCTGGCAACAGGCAGCCCAGATCCTCTATAAGTCAAGTTCCATTTATGCGAGGGAAAAAGATGGAAATTTGAGCCAAAATACCTCCTGTTTCAAATGTGGTAAACCCGGCCAATTTAAACGCAAATATCGTTCTAAAATATCCAAGCCCGCGAATAATCAAAATAATAACATCTGTAAAGACAAAGATACTGCAAATGTTGCGAAACGAAGGGGCACTTCACTAAAAAATTCTTCTTGAAATAAAAATTCGAATACATGAAAAAAAGTTTTTTCAGAATCGAGCTCTGAAACAGGGCCCGGATCCTAAAAATGGAGGGGAATCGGGAAACGGATATAAAACCGGCAAAGTAGCGTATAACCGTCCATCCGACGCGTCCTCTGTCTCTTAGGGCATAATAAAAAAATAAGATTGGCAGTAGTCACAATTTCGAATTACGGTTTCTTGGGGGATCATGCCGATTTATTAAACGAAACTGCTTCTGATTTACACCTTTTCAAAGATAACGTGAACAGGCTCGACGCAAAAATTGATAAAAGTAAAATATTTAAATTGACACGAATCGGAAAAAAATTAGCTTAAACTCAAGGCGAGATGACTCTTTACCTTAAAGTTATAGAATGCATGTTTCAGATAGTTTCAAAAAATGTCCTAATTTTTCGAAAAGGAATTCTAGGAATTGAGTTTCAAAGTACTCAACGAACAACCCTTGAATTAAATCATGATGATAAAATATATTTAAAGAAATTATTTAAGATTTATATCAAATCTACCAATCCAAAATGTTGATAATTTCCCAAGATCGAAACGGGACCAGCTCTACACATAGGCGAGGCATTAGTAGGACCATTTCGCTGGTCCACAGGGGATAGTTTTTAGGGATAGAAGTTGGTTTAACCAAATTTGAACAAATGAAGACGAAAACAATGGGCCCATATAAATTTGGTTTTTGATTATTTGGAGACAGGAAATTATTTTGCTGGCCACGTCATGCTCTTCTTCGCACAGGGGGTCGTTTTTAGGGGTTCATAGTTAGTTGAACAAATTTGAACAAATTAATATGAGAATAACGCGCGCATATGAAGTTGATTTTAAATAATGTCGGGGCCTGCGAAACATTTCGCTGCACTAAATATTTAGCTGTCTGCGATAAACTCGACTAACGAGGCGATTTAATGAACTCTTTCATTAGTCGAATTAGAGGATTTCACTATTATTAAACAACAACTTAGTACATGCTCTTAGAGAGATTTAAAGCCGTTGGATTAAGACTGCAGCTTGATAAGTGTGATTTATTGTGGAAAGAAATTACTTATCTAGGTTACGTGATTACCCAAGAAGGTGTAATAGCGGACTTGTGCAATGTGGAGGTCGTGAGGAATTTTCGGATTCCTGGAAACAGAAAAACTGTTAAACAATTCCTCGGTCTTGTTGCATATTATAGGAATTTTATTCCAGAAGATGCGAGCCAGAGTACGGATTTGCCAATCGCATTTGCCTCTGGTACTCCAACCGATAAAAAGCTTTTTGCTATACTCTTTGGCGTAAAACATTTTTGACCATATTTGTCTGGACACCGAATTAGGTTGGTTACCGACCATCGACCGTTAGTTTGGCTGCACAATATTAAAAATCCTGCATCAGAACTAGCTGGATCGAAATTAAGTTTGGCGAAATAGGATTACACGGTATTTTATAAGTCCAGTAGAATCAACTGAAATGCAGACGCTCTCTCAAGGAATCCGATAGAGATTAGTGTAAATTATAACAAATAACAAAACGATAGTTCTCATATACTTGACCTTGCAAATCCTCAAAAACTAAGGCATGGGGTTGATCGTACAGGTGCTTTCGCAGACAGGGTCAATCATTTAGATTTTGATTACATCGCATCGGGGCGGGTGATGAAGATTAGACACGATCAAATTGGCCGAATTCTGTCATAATGGAGATGAGCTTGTCACGGCAAATCAAATATTGATTACGCTTGCATTTTTAATGAACATTGGGAATACATTGTCTTCTTAAGATAAGTGACTATAATTTTGTTGTATGTCAGTCGGACAAAATGAGAACCTCCAGGATCCAACAATCTGTCTAGCTGATTTTCACTCGGAATTTTCTAAGAGGCGATTTCGAGTGAATGTCCTACGTGACAAAATTGAGGACTCTTGAGATTCTGTCGACGAGTTTGCTTACCTACCCTAAAACTATTATCATTGTTCGGGCACATCTGCCGCGTGCCTGAATGGCTTTAATGGCTGCAAGGTCCCGACCATCGAAAATCACGGGCCTGCCGTCGTGTTTTCGAGCTGAACGAAAACACGGCGACAGTACCGAAGCACGTACGCCAGTGCTCTCTCACTCACTCCTATGCGCACTTTCCAATCAACCATCCCCGTTTTCCCTCTCACTCTCTCCCCCGTATTGTGTCCTTGTTCAACGCACTGGCGGTCGCCGTGGAGCTCAAACGGCGTTCGACTCGAAACGGCGGTAGGATGGTTTAAAAGGAACAAAATTAATTTTTTAGTAAATAAATGAAGAATAAACAAAATTAAAATGCCCCGCCGTCTAGTCGAGATTCGTTTGAGCCGATAAATTAATGGCGGAAGCGGTTGGGCTTTTCGAAAGAAAAATAAAACGTGAAAATTAAATTAAAATCAAATGCATAAAAAAATGTTGAATGTATTCGAACCCCCCCCCCCCTCCTGGTCATATCTATTATAATTTATATATTGCAATTATTATATTATAATTTTTACAGAATGAGAATAGTAATCTAGAATAGGGCGAGTAGCTTATTTAATAGTAATCATTAATAATACCTTAGAAACGTAGCAAATTAATAACTAGTAAAATAAATAAAATAAGACGGAATAGTAAGGTCGGGTGGAGGCCTTTAACCAATAATTTCGAATTTTAATATCTTTATTTATAATAATAACAGCCAAAAACTCCAACGACTATACTATTCACCCTAGCTTCATCGTTCCTTCGGAAAAATGAAGCTAGGATATTACTTACGTTAATTCTAAAATTTCAGGTTTTTATCATAATTCTTTGTGTTTTTAATTTTAATTTAAAATTTATTAATTTTATTAAATTCCGGCGTCGACGCTCGGAGACCGAGGTAGTGCGCTCGACCAGCGTATCCCCACTGATCGGTTGCGACTCCGTTGTCGGTCTCGCAGCCTATTAGCGGGCTCGCCGCCACTCCCTCTGCTCTCAATCCGCCTCGCGTTCGGTCACCGGGAGCGACTCTCTGACATCGAGAGTCAGTACTTGTACGAATTTTACGGAGGTCAGATCCGCTCTGCCTTTGACTTGGATAGATAAACAGACACTACCAACTAATTCAGTTTTTTCTCAAACTCCATCATCAAGATATCCTAGTTCCCCTTCAGCCGTATTACGCCTAATGGATTCGTGCCGCATTAGGACAGCAATTTCAAAGTGACATTCGTGTTCCCGGTTTTCTCTAGAACAAGAACAGTGCTTTCGTGTCGTTCTTGTGTGTGTGGTGCCTGGGACTCCCAGTGGTGCCTACCGTGGCCGTGAATCGCGTTCTACGTGTGTGTGGTGCCTGCGTAGCCACCAGTTTGTGCCTATCGCGTAAGAGAAAGCTCGTTCGGTAGGACGCTCAGGCTTCATCTCACTCGAAGGAAGGTACAGCGCAACCGATTACTGACAAACTGCATCCTACTGCCTTGCCAGAACGGGGCCCTCCTAGCACACCAGATAGCCGCACACACCCTGCCGGAACCGAAGCGGACGTACTCTTACTTTCAGCCTTCGAAACGCCCAAGAGTTTCTCGCCGTCGCTCACCGAACCGCCCGCGAAGCGCTTCTATGGTAACAACCGGCGAAACCTAGACTTCGAATAGGAACTGTAATTCACTAGTAATTATCGAGAATAATAACCGGGAATTAATGTCGCGAAATTATAATTTTTATTTATCATTTTTTATAAATTAAAATTGTATTT
>JAAAKG020134658.1:0-13772 GCA_010014905.2 Druon quercuslanigerum | reverse complement strand
CCCCTCCCTACCGAGTGAGTCACGCCTACCCCGAAAGGGAAACGGCTTAATGGTGTAATAATAATAATAATAATCCAGTCTTGAGTTCTGCATGGCACGGCAAAGTAACTTTTTTTCGCGGCTTATCCGAAAGTTTGCTCTCACAAGCTTAAAATTGCTTATTTTTTACTGAAAATTTTTTAAAATATTCTTGAAACGTATTATTATGTACCAATTACTAAAATAAATTTGCAATAACTGGTTTTTCTAAAAAAATTCTTTAAAAATGGCCTTTTATGACCGAATTAACCCTACTACCCCCTTAATGCCAACTGTAACTTAAAATCTGCTGGAATTTTAAAAAAATATACTAAAATAAAACTCAGCGTTGCAACCTAGGGAATGAAGTTTTTTTTATTTTTGGTTTCAGATGATCTATTCTTGTGTTCTTCGTGGCACGAAAAAGTAACTTTTTTCGGGGCGTATCCGAAAATTGACCCTTATAAGCTAAAAATGCTTATTTTTCTGCTAAATTTTTTTTTTAATATTTTTGAAATGTTGTTTTTTATGTACAATTTACTAAAATAAATCTTCTATAACCGTTTTTTATAAAAAAATTCGTTACGAATGGCCTTTTTTGACTGAATTAAACCTAATACCCCCTTAATGCCAACTGTAACTTAAAATCTACGGGACTTTTAAAAAAATAAAAAAATAAATAAAACTCAGTGTCGCGACCTAGCAAAAACTGAGAAATTAATGAAATTTTTATTTTATTTTTGGTTTCAGATGATCCAGTCTTGAGTTCTGCGTGGCACGGCCAAGTAACTTTTTATCGGAGCGTATCCGAAAATTTGCTCTCACAACCATAAAAATGCTTATTTTTTTACTGAAAATATTTGAAAATATTCTGGAAATTTTGTTTTGTTACGTACCATTTACTGAAATAAATTTGCAATCACCGTTTTTTGGAAAAAAAATTCTTTAAGAATGGCCTTTTTTTGACCGAATTTACCCTACTACCCCCTTAATGCCAACTGTAACTTAAAATCTACTGAACCGATTATTATGAAATGTGGTACACTTTTTTTTCCTAGAAGATTATTAATAATAAAGCAAAAAAAATGTGTTTTTAAAATACATTTTAAGTAAAAATACATTTCAAATAAAAAAGATATGTTTTGAACCTAAGATTTTCATTTTTAACTAAAATGATGAATCTTGAACCAAAAAGATGAATTTTTAACAAAATAGTAAAATTTTTAACCTAAAAATAAATGCTCAACCAACAAAAAACGAATTTTTTAATAAAATAATTTTTTTAATAGAAAAAGGTTTTTTAACCAAAAATAGTATTGTGAAATTTTTAGTTAAAAAAATTCAAAATTCAAAAAGAAAAACTAATTTTCAACAAAATAACTCAATTTCAAACCCAAAAGATGATGCTTCTACGAAAAAAGATACAGTTTTAATTAAATATATTAATTTTTAACTAAAAAAGGTAGTTAACAAACCAAAACCAGAATAGTTCAATTTGCAATTACAAAAGTAAATTTTAAACAAAAAGTTTCAATTTTTAGCAAAATTAATTAATTTTTAACTAACAATATAAATTTTCCAGCACAAATGGAATAGTTACGAGTTTTCAGTTAAAGGAAATAATTTTTAATCACGTTGGTGAATTTTCAACGAAGAATATGAATGTTTGACCAATAATGGAATTTTCAACCCGAGAGATGAATTTCTATTTTAAAAAAATAGAATAGTAAATTAAATTGTGAACAAAAACAGATAAATCTTCAACTCAATGTAGAATAATTAAATTTTCAGTAAAAGACTCAATTTTCAATCAAAAAAGATACATTTTTGACAAAAAATGGAACAGTTATATTTTCAGTTAAAAATTAAATTCTAAATTAGAAAAAACTAATTTTCATCCAATTTGAATTTGAATTTTAAAAGAATTTTAAACCGAAAAGATAAATTAATCGCCAAAAAGATTAAATATTTTTCTACAAAATTCGAATTTTCGATCAAATATAGGAATTTAGAACAAGTATTTAAATTTTCGAATTAAAAATATAAATCTTGAACCTAACATGTGCAAGTTACATTTCCCATTAAAAGAATTAATTTTCTACTACAAAACATCATTTTTAACAAAATAATTTAATTTAAAAAAATAAGTTAGTCAACTGAAACGATGAATGATCAACCAAATAAATGAGTTTTTAACAAGTTTTATTTAAAAAATAAATGCCTAAATAAAATTAATTCAAAATTTTAAAATTACTATAAATTTGTTTTTTTTTACATTTTTCAAAAAACTATATAAAATACTAATTTATTTATTAAAATTCCGATTTTGTCAACTTATTTAGTTTCAGAGTGAAACATTTTAGTTAGGTTTGTAGAAAATTTAAATAAATATAAATTTAGGAATATAAATTGAAAATGATCAAAATGACAACGTTATTTAGAGAACGATCGAGGCAAAATTTTAGAGTAAACGAATACTCCATTTACACTGAATATACATATATTTATTAATTATTTATTTAAAAGAAGAAAATGTCTTTTCTAAAAATAAAGGATATGACTTTTTAACAAAATATTGAAATTTTTAATAAAATAATTAAGTTTTGAACATAATAGTTTAATTTGCAAGCCCAAAAGATAAGAGGCCAACAGAAAATATCATAGTTTATACTTCAATTTGAAAATATAAAATTTATGCGAAAAAAATTGTAAACGAAAAATAAGAATTTTGAACAAATAAAGTTTTTTGATTCAAGAAAGAAATGAAAGTTAATCGAAATTCTTAAACCTTTAAGCCAAAAGACATATGCTCTCTACAAAAATTGATTTTTCAAACCAAAATATGCCTTTTCAACAAATATTTTATTATTTTAATCAAAAATTAAATTTTTAACAGTGTTATTTAACTTGTAAAAAAATAGTTGAATTATCAATTAAACAAGAATAATTTTCAACAAAATAGTTGAATTTTAAACTGAAGAGAGAAATTTTTAAATGAAAATATAAATCTTTAAGAACAAAAAAATGAATTCTTAACAAGGCGAATCAAAATACTTGAATACTCACACAAAGAAGAATTTTTAACCAAAAAGTTAAAATTTTATTAGAAAAATGACATTTTAACTAAAACAGATGAATTTTTAAATCTAAAAGATAAATTTTATAAAAATATTTTAATTTTCTGTTAAAGAAGATTTCAATTGACTTTTTACAATTAAAATATGAACTTTTAAACAAGAAAAAAATTTCTACGAAAAGAGTTGAATTTTCAATTCGAAAAGATGAAATTTTTACAACAAAAAAATGACTTTTTAACAAAATTGTTAAATTCTCTACTAAAAAGTTAAATTTATACAGAAAAAAGATTAAATTTCTTTTAAAACAGATGAATTTTTAATTTTTTAAAAAATATATTCGATTTTTTATCTAAAACAGATTCCAGTTGACTTTTAAAGAAAAAAATATAAATTTTTTAACAGAAAATAAATTTCTACGAAAAAAAAGAAACAATTTTCAATTCAAAAAGACAACATTTTTTCAACCAAAAACTATGTAAATATTACACAAAAGTTTAATTCTCTACCAAATAGTTGAATTTTTTATTTTATCGAAAAAATTTTAATAAAGAACGAAATTTTTTTTAAAGTGGAACTTTCATCCAAAAAATATTAAGTTCGTTCTTCAACACTAAAAGATAAATTTTAAACGAAAAGTAAAATTTACTGTGAAATACTTAAATTTTTAAACAAAATAGTGGGATTTTCAACCGAAAAATATCTTTGTTTTAACGAAATAGTTTAATTTTCAATCAAAAATTTACATTTTTATCCAATAAAAATAAAATATCTCTTAAAATATCTGTATTTTCAATTTAAAAAAACATGCCAAAAAAATGGTGAATTTTCATTCAAAAAAAAATCAGTTCTCTTTGTAATATTCAAATATTAAAAATAAACAAAAAGTCTGATTTTTTTAAATAACTTATTTTTTTTAAGTATGACTGAACAACGAAATTATTGAATTTTCTACCAAATAGTTGTATTTTTATCCAAAAAAGATGTAAATTCTGCTAAATCAGATGAATTTTAAAATCAAAAACACTAAATTTCAAAAAAATGTGCATTTTTTAACTAAACAATTGCATTTTTATTCAAGAAAAATAAAATTTCTTTTAAAATAGATGAATTTAAAAAAAACTTCAAAACAGTAATAAATTGTTTTTCCAAAGAAGATTAGAATTTTTAACCAAAAAGTATAACTTTTTAAGGAGATTTTTAATTTCCAACCAAATAATAAAATTTATAATTAAAAATATAATCTTCAGGTGAAAGGTGTCTATTTTTAACCGATATCCTGCGTTTATTTTGGTGTCATTTTTATTTTCTAAAGCAAGTTTTATTGCTAATTAAATCGTGTAATTATACAAAACTGATATTTAGAAATAATGATTTATGGTAAAAAATATTGGTATAAATATATATTAGGTTGATTTTTTTTTTTGATAACTCATTATGAAATTAAAAAAATCTCTGGTTTAAAATATTAGTACTCACTCAGTACTTGACAGTCCTTAGATTTATTAAAATAGAAATTTTGTTATTTCACAGAGTTATTATTGAAATTAATTAAAAACATAATATCATAATTTATTTATATTGTGTTGTTATTTAGGATTTTCTACGTTATCGCGTGGTCAATTCTAAATTTCGGTAATAAATCAACAATTAAAATAAAAAAGTGATTTTAGAGCAAGTTTTGAAATGTACCTAATCGAATTTTTAAACTAAGGAAGGTAAATTTTTAACCAAAAATGGAATAGTTAAACTCTTAAAAAAAAATTAATTATAAAAAAACAATTTTCTGCTAAATAGCTGATTTTTAAAATAAATTATTGAATTATTCAAATAAACAAGAATTATTTTCAAAATAAAAATAGAATTTTTACTAACATAGTTTATTTTAATAAAAAGTTGAATTTTTATTTAAAAAATAACCATATTCATAAAAAAGGAATAGAGTAATTTTCAAGTACCGAAGTAATTTGTCATTAAAAAGAAAGGAATTTTCAACAAAAAAGTTCAATTTCCAATGAGAGATGACTTTTTAACTAAAATTTTGAATTACCAACCAGAAATTGCATTTTTTAAGAAAGTAGTTTAACTTTAAAACCAGGTGTTCAAATTTTTAAAGAAAAAGATTAATTAAAAAAATAATTAAGTTTCTGCAAAAAAAAAAACAATTTTTAACCAAATTTAAGAACTCTTCACCAAATGTAGAATTTTTAAACTAAAAAATTATTTTATCAACAAAAAAAATAAATATTAAAAAAATTTAAAAATTCTCAAATAAATAATTGAATTTACAACTTAAAAAAAAATTTTAATAAAAAGAATAATTTTGTACCAAACAAACCAATTTTTAAAAATATTGAAGAATTCTCAATTAAAAAGTTGTGTTTTAAACCAAAAAATAAATTTTTAAACCAAACCATTAATTTAGTACCAAAAAGAGGATTTCTTTTTATGTTTAAGAAAATAGTTTTAAGTTTCTTAAATTTTTAACCAAAAACATGAATTTTTAAATCGAGGATATTACTTTTCTACCAAAAAATTTGTTTTTTAAATTTAAGAATTCTCTACTAGAAAGTTGAATTTTCAAATAAAAAAGATAAAATTACAACAACAAAAAAATTCACTACTGAAAATGACAAATTTTCAATAAAGTTCGAGAATCCTCAACTAAAAAGTTAAATTTTTACAAAGTGAAGAAATTTTTTTTTTAATATTAAAGAAATTAATTAAATTGTAATATCTAGTAATTCAATTTGTTACCAAAAAGATTACTTTTTAAACAAAAGAATAATTTTCTACAGAAAATAAAAAAAATTAAAGAAATCGGTACGAAAAAGTTGAATTTTCAAATAAAAAAGATCAAAATTATAATATAAAAGATTATTTGATAATAATTAATTAGATTAACTAAAAAAACGACTGTTCAATAAAATTCAAAATTTCCTACCTAAAAAATTGAATTTATAATGAAGAACGAAACATTTTTTTAATTTTAAAGAAAGAATTTCAATTTAAAATCTAGCTGTTAAATTTTTAACACAAAAGATGAATTTTCAAACAAAAACAATAATTTTGTACCGAACGAACCAATTTTTAACAATATTCAAGACTTCCGGATTAAAAAGTTGAATTTTCAACAACAAAATTTATTTAAACAAAACCATTAGTTTACTACCAAAAAAGGTGACTTACAATTGAGTTAGAGAATTCTCAACTAAAAATTTTGAATTTTAAAGAAAGAAGGATTTTTTTTTTAAAGAAAATAGTTTAAGTTTCTCAAATTTTGAACCAAAAACATGAATTTTCAATCAAAAAGATTAATTTTTTACCAAAAAAATGTTAAACAAAATTTAAGAATTTTCTACTAAAAAGTTGAATTTTCAAATAAAAAGTTGAATTTTCAAATAAAAAGATAAATTAAAAAAAAAATCACTACTAAAAAGGACAGGTCTTCAATAAAGTTCGAGAATTCTTAACTAAGAAGTTAAATTTTTACAAAATAAAGAATTTTTTTTTTAATTTCAAGAATATAAGTTAAAATTTAAAATCCAATTGTTCAATTTTTAACGAAAAATTGAATAGTTAAACTCCTAATTTTAAAAAATAATTTTAAATTATAAAAAAATCATTTTCTGCCAAATAGCTGATTGTTTAAATAAATTATCGAACTTTCAAGACAAAATGATGAATGTTTCATACAAAAAATTTAAATTATTAAATCAAAAATATGAAATTTTTATTAAAAAGTTTTATTTTATACCAAAGAAGACGAATTTCGATCAAAATACAAGAACTCTCAACCGAAAACTTTAATTTTTAACTAACCTAGATTAATTTTCAAAATAAAAAATTAGAATGAATAAATAAAATGTAAAATAAAATTAATTTTTAATAAATTATTTTAATTTTAACAAAAAGTTAAATTTTTACTTAAAAAATAAGCATTTTTATCCAAAAAGGGAATAGGTAAATTTTAAATTACCAAAGTAATTTGTCAATCAAAAGAAAGGAATTTTCAACAAAACAGTTGAGTTTCCAATTAGAGATGACTTTTTAAACAAAATTTTGAATTGCCAAACAGAAAATACATTTTTTGTGAAAGTAGTTCAACTTTAAAACCCAGTGCTCAAAATTTTGTAACAAAAAGATTAATTAAAAAAATAGTTAGGTTTCTAAAAAACGAATTTTTAACGAAGTTTAAGAATTCTTAACTAAATAGTTGAGGTTTCAATTAAAAAAAAACAATTTTAAATAAAAAGATTAATTTACTACTACAAAGAGTGGTTGTTTAATTTTTTAACACAACAGATGAATTTTTAAACAAAAAGGATAATTTTGTACCGAACAAACCAATTTATAACAATATTCAAGAATTCTCGATTAAAAGTTGAATTTCCAAAAAAAAAATAAAGTTTTAAATGAATGAATGAATGAATTTTACACTAAAATTATAAATCGTTAAAAAATTTAATTTTCACCAAAGGATTCAGCGCTAAAGATGATTTTTTAACCCAGATGATTAATTTTTTAGGAATGGAATAGCTTATTTTTCAATTTAAGATCTCAATCTACAACCCAAAAAATAAATTTTTAATAAACAAGTTCAAACTTATAAAAAAAACATTTCAGGGAGACAAAGCGTACTTAAAAAATGAAATAATAAAATTATTATAATTTTATGACATCTTTATAATAAAATAAAGTTAAATTTTTCTGTTTACCATTTTTAAAAATTTGTAACAAGTAAACAAAAAATTTTCCTGAAGTCATTGTAAAACTACTAGGACAGAAACTAACAGATCTACTTTTTAAGAAAAAGTATTAATTGTTAAATTGGTCAATCGAATGTCGCTAATATTTTTTGCGTATATCGCGTTTTTAAACAATTGAAAAATTAAAATTTTTCTTACTAAAATGCACAATGGAATTTTCGAAAATTTTGCCGCCAATAAATTTGTTGTAAAAACAGCGCCGAAAGGATATGGCGTCCATCGTATAGCGCAGGCGCATGCATGCTTCTGCTGCTATGACGCCTTGAATCTTGCCCCGCTCGTGATTTTCCTTTTGTGAATGAGGCGATTCTGATTTTAATTTATCGAAATTTAAATTATGTGGTTACTTATATTATTATTTTTGTGGTTTGTTTAGTTTTTTTTTTAAATAGGTACGTTTTAGCTGGGAAAGTGTCCTTAAAAAAAGTTAGGTTAACTAAAATTTATTTTCCGAAATATTAAATATCTCTGAGGCTTATAGCGTGCAGAAATTGGCATAAGAAAAAAAATCATAATTTTAATTATTGAATTGGTTTACCCCATTGAAGCATTCTTGACTACAAACAGGTTGACAAATCGATTCATTATTCATGAGGTATCCTTCATCACAAGTGCAAACTTCTGGTGCAGTGCAGCGGCCATTTTGGCAAGTTGGGTTGCATATTGGTTCGCATAGATTGGTAAAATTGTTGGACTTACTATATCCGTTGAAGCAGGTACAGTACTCAGGAGCTGTGCATTCCTTTAAACAAATGATTATTTAATTTGTGAATAAAAATATTTTTTCTGAAGAAAGATTTCCTTTCTCCCCGCCGGGAATCAAACCCAGGTCTTCCGATTGCCGGTTGGATGCTCTATCCACTAAGCTACTTTCTATCTTAGTGGATAGAGCATCCAATCGGCAATCGGAAGACCTGGGTTCGATTATCAGCGGAGCGAAATTTTATAATTCACTTTGCAGAGTTTTTAACTTCTTCGAGTGATACTAGAAGTTTTATACTCACTCCATTGTGACATGGTTGCGTACATACAGGTTCACATCCTGACTCTTGATTCATTTTATATCCATCATTACAAGTGCAAATTTGCGGTGCAGTACAATTACCATTTTGACATGGGATGTAGCAAATTGGTTCGCAAATGTATTCGGATTCATCCTTAAAACCATATCCCTCAGCACAGGAACACACATTTGGTGCAATACACACCTATTTATTGCAGATAAGTCAACATTGTAAATCAAATTTTGTTGTCAATCAAAAACTCAAAAGTTTCTAATTCTACCTTTTAGGGACTTAAATGGTATTCTAATCATGGTTTCACACTTAGCCCACAGCAATCTGGGAGATACAAAATCATGATCTCCGAGATGCTCCTTCGCTCTTCCATTCAAAATCAGATCTACTCCTTGCCTACCACGTGATTCACTATCTACTCCTGACCATATTTCAAATCCGCCTTTCAACGCCCCGTTTTCTAAGTTCCACAAAACCGAGAGAGTCATCTTGGGTTTATCTTTTTATATTGAGAAGCTCACCAGCCCTTAGCAGCGTTGTACTAGCTGGAAGTTCATGTGATCCTATGTTGTTGAAAAATTCTTAAAATTAATCGTGCGAATTAAACAAAATAACTCGCTATAAATGTAGAGAAAGTTAATACGAATTTAACTTTAAGCGCCAAAAAATCTATTAAGTGAAAAACATTATGCTTTTCTGTTTTAACATTTTATAAAACTCAAAAGTTTCTATTTCTACCTTTTAAAAGGAATTCAATTAGGGACCGTACCTAAATAACGTAAGAACTCAATGGGAAGGAGAGAGGTCGATAGATTTTTTTGAAAATTGGCAAATTTTTATTAAACCATCAAGCCGTTAGTCCATTAGTCTATTAGTCCATTAGTCCATAAGTACATTAGTCCATTAGTCCATTAGTATCAAAGTTCTTTTGTTTCAGGCGTCATTCACTCTTCTGACACTCTTTTTATTAACTATTTTCCGCCATACTTTTCTGTCCTGGCATACTTCTCTAGGTTATTTCACGCCCATGCATTTTTTCATTCAGGATCTTGCGTCTCTATGGCTGCTTATGTCTTTTCTAACTAGGGTCTCATTCACACATTCTAACAATTCTTTCATACTTTGCCCACAACAATCTGAGAGATACAAAATCATGATCTCCGAGATGCTGCTTTGCTCTTTCATTCAAAATCAGACCTACTCTTTGCCTATCAACGTGATTCACTATCTACTCCTGACCATATTTTAAGTCCGCCTTTCAACACCCCGTTTTCTATGTCCACGAGACTTCAGTTAATAGGGGAGGTTTAGGTTTAATCAGAATTACAATTGCCAAACCCAAAAGAGATTGCAAAATTTTCTATTTTCGATTTGAAATGTACAAATAAAAAAATTTTAAGATAATGATTCTAGCTAAAGAAAAGAAGACTTCTAGAATCGATTTTTATAAATAAATAAAATAATTTTTCCATAAATTTAACAACAGATACTAAAAATAAAACCGACTGCAATTTATTAAAAAAATAACTTTAAAAACAAAATTTCTGAATTCCTTTCTAAAAAAGATTTTAGATGAGTTTCTAACACGTAAATATGAATTTAAAACAAAAAAAAATTTCTACGAAAATAGTTGAATGGTAAAACAAATTATAAAAGAAAAAGAAATAGAAATACCAGGCAAATTTTTTATTCTCCCTGACTTACAATTATAATATTAATTTATTATTTATTTCTTATTTATTATAATTATAATTATAATTAAATAATTATTCCAGTTTCAAAAACGTTTAAAACTCAATATGTAAAAATTTGTTAATTAATGGATTCTTAAGTTGGTTATGTTTTAAATTTTTACAAATAAAAACCCAGCGACGTATAAGCCCACTTTTGCGCGTGTACTGCTAGCGCAGGAATTCTCTGTTGTGCCCCTGACTTACAATTATAATAATAATTTATTATTTATATATTATTTATTATCATTATAATTAAATATTAATTGCAGTTTCGAAAACGGTTAAAACTCAATGTGTAAAAATTTGTTCATTAATTGATTTTTAAGTTGGTTATGTTTTAAATTTTTACAAATAAAAACCCAGCGACTTATAAGCCCACTTTGCGCGCGTATACTGCTGACGCAGGAATTGTCTGTTGTGTAGAAATGGAATTTCCTCTTTAATTCAAGGTTAAAACGAATTTCTTTGATCTCAAAAAGAATGTGTTGGCAGAAAATTTTATCCTTTTTGTAAAAACTTCCAACAGATAGCGCTCCGATCAGGTAGGCCTTTCTTTGCATTGTTATGTACAGAAAAAATACTAAAATAAATTAAAACTTGATCCTTTTTTATGAATGAAAAAGGAAAAACCAAGTTTTCAGTAAAAATAAAAGCAATTGTAATTTTTATAAAAAATCATGAAAAAGTGTAGTTTAATTTTAAGAAAATTGAATATAAAGATGAGTATTTTGAAAATAGTTTGAATTTTGTTCATATTTTCTATTGTCTTTTTTTGCTAATGTAATCAATTAATTTGATAAAGAATCGTAATTGTTGCAAATTTTAATATTTGATTTGGAACGTTATTTAAATAATAATAATAGTAATAATAATATTCAAACATTAATAATTATATTTTTAATGCACTTTCTTATTAGTTTCTCTAGGAAAATTCAAATATTCTATTTTCACTTCATATCTAATCATTTTGGGATCATAATTCATTTTTTAGGTTAGAAATAAGTTTACAAGGTTGAAAAATAAACTTACTTGTTAAAAATTAATTTTTTTTTTAAATTTCAGATTCAAATAATTCATTTTTCAACCAAAGAGATAAATAGCACACTCACATGATAAATTTTCAACAACAAAAAAAAGTTATAATGTTCCTAATTATTATATTTTTTATGCAGAAACATAAGAAATATATTTCACTTTTATATTCTAGCTGGAGCATAGTAAGGAAACAGAAAACACACTTATCGGTTTCAATCACACGTTTTTTTCATGGGAGGAGTATTTCAAGACTTCTTGCCCATCGTCCCATTTGCATGGAAGGATGATCTGAAGAAAGCTCTAGCGCCATTCATTCTATCTGAAACTGCGTAATTTTACACCTTTGTTTCCTCGCGCAATTCATGTTTCAGTTTGGGAGCGTGGTTGACTGCTGGCGCAATTCGAGTGCGCCCGTCGAGTGGAGGGTGCAAGGCGAGCAGGTACACCGCGATATAATGAATACTGCTCGGTTTGTATATAAAAAATATGCAAGTGTTTGAAAAAAATAGGCAAGCGGACTATGATTTTGGTTCAAGGAACCTTTCCTCTAAATGATTAACTAAATAGTAGGGGAGTGATCTATTTACCAAAATGAGCTGAAAATAATTACTAACCCCATTAATGCAAGCTCGAGTACACACTGGCTGACATGCAGAGTCATTTAAAGATCGACTATCGAGCACCTAAAGAAAGCTATAGCGCAATTCATGATATCTAAAAACTACGTACTTTTACACCTTTTTTTCTCTCGCGCAATTCAGGTTTCAGTTTGGGAGCGTGGTTGACTGCTGGCGCAATTCGAGTGCGCCTGTCGAGTGGAGAGGGCAAGACGAGCAGGTAGACCGCGATATAATGAATACTACTCGGTGTGTATATAAAAAATATGCAAGTGGTTGAAAAAAATAGGCAAGAGGACTATGCTTTTCCTTTAAGAAACCTTTCCTTTAAATTATTAAGTAAATAGCTAAAAAGCAAATACCAACCCCATTAATACAAGCTTGAGTACACACTGGCTGACATGTAGAGTCATTTAAAGATCGGCTATATCCGTCGTTACAAGTGCACACCTCAGGTGCAGTACACGTCCCAAATTGGCAGGATGAACTGCACTTTGGAGAACAATTAAAAGCATCTCCATCCAAATCCTCGTATCCTTCCCAACATTTGCAAATATCTGGTGCAATACAATCACTGTTGACACAGGGTCTTTCACAAATTGGTGCACAAATATGCTTTGAGCCGTTATTGGTTACCTTCTTTTGGTAATTAGAAACACAGTCGCAAACATCAGGAGCAGTGCAGACAGAATTGTCCGGACAGGAATTGCAATTTGGTTTGCAGGTGAAACCATCTGATGAAATAGAGTATCCTGAATCACAAGTGCAAAAATTTGGTTTGGTACAGTTTCCCTGGATGCACTCATTTTCACAAACTGGTACACAACGATTGTTGATATATTTGTCCCTGGTGTAATCACGATTACATTGACATTGGTTTGGTTGGTAACAGTAACCGTTTTCACAACCGTTTTGACATAATGGTTTGCACTCTGAATTTATTTCGTAGTATCCTGAGCAACACTGTTCTCCTCGTTGCCAAACTGTTTTGTACTACGAAAGTTTTTAAAGTTGCAAAATAATATGATAAGGTGAAAATTTCTAGCTTAAAAAGAAAGATAAATGATACCTCTGTTCTGTAATTTATTCGAGATTTTGTTTTACTGAATATCCCGAACACTTTTTTTTTGTATGTTTCAACGTATGGCACAGGTGTTGATACTTGGGTGCTGAAATAAAGAGTTTTCATTTATATTTACATAGTTTATGGAAAAAAATAACTAATATTATCAAATCTATATGCTATCGTTTCTTATTTTGTTAATTCAAACAAAATATATGTCATATCAATTGATAGAATCATGCTTTAAATTCTGAAGTGTGATATTAATTCAAATGTAAAATACATTTGTTTTCCAGAAGTTAGTTAGTTAGTGGAAGCTTCTAATGTGTCCCCTAAGGGTTTACATTTTTCATTCACCCTCTTCCTATTTCTTAACACACCTCCCACACCCTTTTTGGTGGTGGGAGGGGGACCTACAGCTTAAGGTGGGTTCCGAACCACCAGAAC
>JAAAKG020134657.1:0-13772 GCA_010014905.2 Druon quercuslanigerum | reverse complement strand
GAGGTTCGGAACCCACCTTAAACTGTAGGTCCCCCTCCCTCCACCAAAAAGGGTGTGGGAGGTGTGTTAAGGAATAGAAATAAGGTGAAAGAAACAATGTAAACCCTTAGGGGACCCATTAGAAGCTTCTACTAACCTCTTAAAATTTATTTAAATCGTTTTACAATCTTGTCAAGTTCCTATATTTAGTCTTTAAAATCACTAGAATTTTTAGAAATCCTGTGAAATTTCGCAAATTTTATAGAAATTCCTTTAACTTCTTTAAAACCATTAAAAATATTTCGAAATTGAGAGGAAATAATTAAAATCCTTTAAATATTCTTAAATTCCTAAGAATATTTTTAAAAAATTACATTATTTATAATCTCTTCAAATTCATTGAAATCTTTTTAAATAACTTTAATAAGTAAGTAGAAATAAGTAGATTCTTTAAAATTTTTTTAAAATTTGTTGAAAATCATTCTATTTTTTTGTATGCTCCTTAAATCCCTTCAAATTCTTTGAAATCACTAAAAATAGTTCAAAATTGTCTAAAATTAATTAAAATGTCTTAAAATTCTTAAAAAAATTTCGTCATCTTTTTAAAAGCTTTTTAAGTCCCTATATTAAGTCCTTAAAATCACTTGAAATTTTAGAAATACTGTGAAATTTCGCGAATGTTTTTAGAAATTTCAACTTCTTCAAAACCATTTAAAATATTTGGATTATTCTTAAATTTCTTCAAATATTTTTTAAAAATTACATCCTTTATAATATTTTTAAATTCATTGAAGTCTTTATAAATAACTTTTGATTAATTGGTTTAAAATTTTTTTAATCACATAAACTGCTTTAATATCTTTTTAAATCTTTTAAAAATCTTTAAACTTTTTAGGCTTTTAAAAAAATCTTTGAAATTTGTTGAAAATCATTCTGTTTTTCTGCATTTTTTTAAAATCCCTTTAAATTCTTTAAAATTATTCTTGAAAATTTATTAAAATATTTTTTTAAATATTTTCAAATCCCTATATTAAGACTTCAAAATCACTTGAATTTTTATAAATCATGTGGCATTTCGCGAATTTTTGAGAAATTACTTCAACTTATTTAAAACCATTAGAAATATTTCAAAATTGCAAAAATTAATTAAAATCCTTTGAATATTCCTATATTCCTTAAAATATTTTTGAAAAATCACATCCTTTATAATTTCTTTAAATTCATTGAAATCTTTTTGAATAACTTCTCAGTAACTAAAATTAATTAAAATCTCTTAAAATCTTTTAAAAAATCATAGACTTATAAAAATCTCTTGAAAATCCTTAAATATTAGAATTTTTAAAATGCCTTTAAATCTCTTAAAATTTATTCAAATCTTTTTACAATCTTGTCAATTCCCTATATTAAGTCTTTAAAGTCACTTGAAATTTTAGAAATCATGTGAAATTTCGCGAATTTTTTACAAATTTCGTTAACTTCTTTAAAAGCGTTCAAAATAATTTAAAATTGAAAAAAATTAAATAAAATCCTTTGAATATTTCTGAAATCCTTAAAATATTTGTAAAAAAAATTACAAACTTTTTATCCTCTTCAAATTCATTAAAATCTTTTTGAATAACTTTTCAGTAAATCGCTTAAAAATTCTTTTAAATAACATAAACTGCCTTAACATATTATAAAATCTCTTAAAAATCCTTAAACCTTTGTAGATTCTTTAAAAACTCTTTGAAATTTCTTAAAAATCATTCTATTTTTCTGCATTTTTTAAAAATCCTTTTCCTTTAAAATCTTTTCAAATCGTTTAAAATATTTTAAAACTGGCCTAAAGTAAATAAAATCTTTTAAAATCATTTAAACTTCCTCAAAATTTTTTTAATAACGATACAATTAATTCCTAGACGTCCTTTAAAGTCACTAAAACCTACTGAAATATTTTTAAATCCTTTCAAAATAAACCTTCAAGTCCCGTCAAATACCTAGTAATTCGTTGAAATTACTTGAACTTTTAAAATCCTGTAAAATTTCTCGAAATTGATTACAACTATTTCCAATCTCTTAAGATCCTTGGAATTTTATTAAACTCTTTTAAACCTCTTGAAAATTCTTAAAATCGTGGAATTTTTTCAAATTCATTTAAATCTTTTTAAATAACTTTTCAATGACTCGCTTGACATTCTTTAAAATCACTAAAATTGTCTTAAAATTTTATAAAATATTTAGTTAATCCTTAAACTTTTTTGAATTATGTTTAAATTATTATTAAATTCTTTAAAAATCCTTAGAAATTAGAATTCTTAGAAATCCTGTAAAATTGGTTGAAAATCCTTAAAGTCCTCTGAATTTTTTTGAACTCACTTTAACTACTTTGAAATAATTTAAAATATTTCAAAAGTGACTAAAATTAGTTAAAATCTCTTAAAATCCTTTAAATTTTTGTAGGTTCCTTAAACGTTCTCTTGAAAATCTTGAAAATCTTTAAATTTTTTTAAATCCCTTGAAATCACTCAAAATTTATTAAAATCTTTTTTGAATAATTTTTCAATAACTCGCTTGACATTTTTTCAAATCACTGAAATCTTATAAGATTCCTTGTTAATACTTAAATTTTCCGAATTATTTTTGTATTATTTTTAAATCCTTAATTCTTAATAATTTCTTAAAAATCCTTAAAGCCCTCCACATTTTTTAAAACAGTCTTCAACTTGTTTAAAATCATTTAAAGTATTTTAAAATTCACTAAAATTAGTTAAAATCTCTTAAAATCCTTTAAATTTCCTTAGGTTCTTGTAACGTTCTCTTGAAAATCTTGAAAATCTTTGAATTTTTTTTAATGCCTTGAAATCATTTTAAATTTATTAGAATATTTTTTGAATAATTTTTCAATAACTCGCTTGACATTTTTTTAAATCACTGAAATCTTATAAGATTCCTTGCTAATACTTAAATTTTTTGAATTATTTTTGTATTATTTTTAAATCATTAACAATTTCTCAAAAATCCTTAAAGCCCTCTACATTTGTTAAAACAGTTTTCAACTTCTTTGAAATCATTTAAAGTATTTCAACATTGGTTAAATATAATTGAAATTCCTTCAAATCCTTAAAAAAATTTAGACTCTTTAAAATCTCTTGAAAATGTTTAAAATTTCAGAATTTTTTCAGGACCCTTGAAAACGTTTAATATTTATTGAAATCTTTTAAAAATATTGTTAAGTCCCTATATTAAGTCTTTAAAATCACTTAAATTTTTAGAAATACTGTGAAACTTCGCGATTTTTTTAGAAAAATCTTTTAACTTCTTTCAAGCCATTTAAAATATTTCGAAATTGAGAAAAATTATTTAAAATCTTTTGAATATTCTTGAATTCCTTTAAATATTTTTTTAACATTACATCCTTTATAATGTCTTCAAATTTATTAAAATCTTTTAGAATAACTTTTCAGTAACTCGCTCGAAATTTTTGAAAATCACACTAATCCCCTTAAAATCTTATAAAATCTCTCAGAAATCGTTATACCTTTTTAGATTCTTTAAAAAATCTTTGAAATTTCTTAAAAACCAATCAATTTTTCTGCATTTTTTAAAAATCCTTTCCAATCCTTTGAAATCGTTTAAAGTATTTTAAAATTGGCTTAAAGTAATTAAAATCTTTTAAAATCCATTAAAAAATTTAGACTTCTTAAAATCTCTAGAAAATCCTTAAAATATTAGAATTTTTTTAATGCCTTTAAATATCTTAAAATTTATTACAATCTTTTTAAAAGCTTGTCAAGTCCCTCTATTAAGTCCTTAAAACCACTTGAATTTTTAGAAATCCTGTAATATTTCGGGAATTTTTTAGATTAACTTATTAATATAAGTAATATATATTATATTTAACTTCTTCCAAACCATTTAAAATATTTCGAAATTGAGAAAAATTAATTAAAATTCTTTAAATATTCATAAATTCCTTAAAATATTTTTAAAAAATTACCTTATTTTTAATGTCTTCAAATTCATTGAAATCTTTTTGAATAACTTTTCAGTAACTCGCTTGAAATTTTTTTAAATCACATAAACTGCCATAAAATATTATAAAATCTTTTGAAAATCCTTAAAATTTTTTAGATTCTTTGAAAAATATTTGAAATTTCTTGAACATAATTCTATTTTCTGCATTCTTTTAAAATCCCCTCAAATTCTTTAAAATCATTTTAAATATTTGAAAATTGGCTAAAATTAATTAAAATCTTTTAAAATCCATATTAAAATTAAGACTCCTTAAAATCTCTTGAAAATCCTTAAAATCTTAGAATTTTTTTTAATGCCTTTAAATCTTTTAATATTTATTAAAATCTTTTTAAAAGCTTCTTTAGTCCCCATATTAAGTCTTTAAAATCACTTGAAATTTTAGAAATCCTGTGAAATTTCGTGAATTTTTTACAAATTCCGTTGACTTTTATAAAACCGTTCAAAATAATTTAAAATTGAGAAAAATTAAATAATATCCTTTGAATATTCCTAAATTCCTTACAATACTTTTAAAAAATTAGATCCTTTATAATCTCTTCAAATTTAATGCAATCTTTTTGAATAACTTTTCAGTACCTCGCTTGAATTTTTTTTAAATCACATAAACTGCCTTAAAATCTTATAAAATCTTTTACACATCCTTGAACCTTTTTAGATTCTTCAAAAAATCTTTGAAATGTCTTGAAAATTTTTCTGCATTATTTTAAAACCCCATCAAATTTTTTGAAATAATTTTAAATATTTGAAAATTGGTGAAAATTAATTAAAATCTTTTAAAATCCATATTAAAATTAAGACTCCTTAAAATCTCTTGAAAATCCTTAAAATCTTAGAATTTTTTTTAATGCCTTTAAATCTTTTAATATTTATTAAAATCTTTTTAAAAGCTTCTTTAGTCCCCATATTAAGTCTTTAAAATCACTTGAAATTTTAGAAATCCTGTGAAATTTCGTGAATTTTTTACAAATTCCGTTGACTTTTATAAAACCGTTCAAAATAATTTAAAATTGAGAAAAATTAAATAATATCCTTTGAATATTCCTAAATTCCTTACAATACTTTTAAAAAATTAGATCCTTTATAATCTCTTCAAATTTAATGCAATCTTTTTGAATAACTTTTCAGTACCTCGCTTGAATTTTTTTTAAATCACATAAACTGCCTTAAAATCTTATAAAATCTTTTACACATCCTTGAACCTTTTTAGATTCTTCAAAAAATCTTTGAAATGTCTTGAAAATTTTTCTGCATTATTTTAAAACCCCATCAAATTTTTTGAAATAATTTTAAATATTTGAAAATTGGTGAAAATTAATTAAAATCTTTTAAAATCCATTAAAAAATTTAGACATCTTAATATTTCTTGAAAATCCTTAAGATCTTAGAATTTTCTTCAATGCCCTTACATCTCCTAAAATTTATTAAAATCGTTTTAAAATTTGGTCAAGTCCCTGTATTTAGTCCTTAAAATCACTTGAATTTTTAAAAATCCTGTAAAATTTCGGGAATATTTTAGAAATTTTAACTTCTTAAAAACTATTTAAAATATTTCAGAATTGAGAAAAATTAATTAAAATCCTTTGAATATTCTTAAATTCCTTAAAATATTTTGTAAAAAAGACATCAACTTTTTTAAATCACATAAACTGCCATAAAATATTATAAAATCCCTTAAAAATCCTTAAACCTTTTTAGATTCTTTAAAAAAACTTTGAAATTTCTTAAAAATCATTCTGTTTATCTGCATTTTTTAAAAATCCTTTTCAATCCTTTGAAATCGTTTAAAATATTATAAAATTTGCTTAAAGTACTTAAAATCTCTTAAAATCATTTAAAAATAGACTTCTTAAAATCTCTTGAAAATCTTTAAAATCTTAGCATTTTTTTAGGTCCCTTGAAATCTCTTAAAATGGTTAAAAATCTTTTTAAAATCTTGTCATGTCCTTATATTAAGTCCTTAAAATCACTTGAATTTTTAAAAATCCAGTAAAATTTCGAGAATTCTTTTGGACATTCCTTCAACTTCTTCAAAACCATTGAAAATATTTCGAAAATGGGAAATATTAATTAAAATCCTATGAATATTCTTAAATTCCTTAAAATATTGTTAAAAAAATTACATTATTTATAATCTTATTAAATTCATTGAAATATTTTTTAATAACTTTTCAGTAAATCGCTCAAAAATTTTTAAAATCACATAAACTGCTTTAAAATCTTATAAAATCTCTCAAAAATCCTCAAACCATTCCAGATTCTTCAAAAAATATTTGAATATTTGAGTTCTGCATTCTTTTAAAATCCCCTTAAATTCTTTGAAATCATTTAAGATGTTTCAAAATTGGCTAAAGTAATTAAAATCTCTCAAAATCCTTAAAAGAAATTTAGACTGGAACACATCGTAGGCAGCAGCAGGTCTTATTTTCAATGAAAGAGCGAAGCAGCATCTCGGAGATCATGATTTTGTATCTCTCAGATTGCTGTGGGCTAGAATGAAAGTAGAAATCAGAAGATTATTTATCATTGAATGTTTCGCGTCCATTGATAGTGGTCCCAGCAAAGTGAACGACGCCTTCTGGGAAGCTTTAAATGCCACAATAAATATTTGCGATCATGGTGAAAGGATAATTCTGCTAGGAGATATGAATAAATGGGTGGGCATCCAAAATCAGGATAAAGAAAGAGTACTAAGTAATTTTGGAGATCCAAGAACAAACTACAATAGAGATAAATTAGTCGGCTTATGCTTAGAAAGGGGTCTGCTTATTACAAATACTTGGTTTAGGCATAAAATGATCCACATGTACACCAGGTCTAAAGGAAATAGGCTAAAACAAAGATAAAGGGATGCGACAGTAGGGACATAGAAAACGGGTTGTTGGTGGCGGGGATTTAAAATATAGTTCGAAGTATATAGTGAAACACATCGTAGGCGAGGAGTAGGTCTTATTTTTAATGAAAGAGCGAAGTAGCATCTCGGAGATCATGATTTTGTATCTCCCAGATTGCTGTGGACTAGAATGAAAGTAGGAATCAGAAGATTGTTTATCATTGGATGTTACGCGCCAGTTGATAGTGATCCCGGAGAAGTAAAAGACGCCTTCTGGGGCACTTTAAATGACACAATAGATATTTGCGGTCATGGTGAAAGAATAATTCTGCTAGGAGACATGAATGGATGGGTAGGAATCCAAAATCAGGATACAGAAAGAGTACTAGGTAATTTTGGGGATCCAAGAACAAACTATAATGGAGATAAATGATTTGGCTTATGCTTAGAAAGGGGTCTGTTTATTACAAGTACTTGGTTTAGGCATAAAATGATCCACATGTACACCTGGTCTAATGGAAATAACTACATTATAATTGGCTTTGTCGTTGCGGATGAAACTATAAGAGAGCTAGTCAAAGATACAAGGGTCATGAGGGGTTCTGAATGCATTGCTGATCATTACCTTCTGATCTCCAAAGTTAACATAGGTTGGCGATGAAGAAAAAAAGAACCAAGGAAACAAAACAAAAGCGAATCCAAATTGAGAACCTACAGAAACCGGATGTGCGAATAGATTTCCAATATAAGGTAATCGAAAGCATTCGTAAGGCACCTTGGGAGGCGCTTATATAAAATAAAGATATAAAAGGCGCATGGTCTATGTTCCGGGACATCATTGTTCGATGTGCGATCGAAGTGTGTGGTACTGCGGTTGTAGGAAAAATGTCTGGTGATGCATGGTGGAATGATGAAATTGCGGCTGCCCAAAAAGCAAAGAAAGTAGCGTACCAAAGAACATTGAACAGGACAGGTCTTAGCGATGAGGAAATAAATAGACAAATAGATGATTGCAGACTCAAAAAGAGGATACTCAAGCGATTATTTCAAGAAAGTAAAGATAAAATTAGAGCAGACAAGGATTTTATAAATTAATAAAGGGAAATAAAATTACAGAGTTACTCAACATGAGAAATAGTAAAGGGAAAATGCAATACACTATATTTTTAAGTTCAATCAATTTCTGTAGAAGTACTTTGTGATAAGAGTTCTGACTTGCAATATTGAGAATTTTGATTTTTGAAATTTGGCTCTGCATTTCGCTATGAAACTCGTAATAGCCGAAGAAGAAGTTTAGAGAGAAGGAAGTTCTCAGCGACTGCTCATTGAAATATCTTTCATCGTTTCGCAATGGGGACTCGGGAATGATTGAAAGTAACTATCTAGAGTAGACATTCAATTCCGGCGAGACGAGCATTTTCATAGATATTTGCTTGCAGGCGATTCGTACCCTTGATAGCCCCGCAATAATACGGTAACGAGCTTTTGATCGTAGACGTATCGGTTTTCAATAAACTCGCGTGCCCGATCGCATTTCCTTTCGCCTCGTATTAATGTATCCGAACGTTGCAAGATTTTTTTCATATTTCTCATCAATGGATCGATCAGCTGTATATGATGTTGTGAATAACTTTGTTAAATATGCGTTTAATTACTTTAGCTAGAGCTCAATTAACTGAAAATTCAATGAGCTGTCCAATGGATTCAAGAAAATTTTGTATCAATATCAAATAGTCAAGGCTCATTTTCAATAGGTCAGTTAGATGCCCGTATAGATCGCACCCCAATTTTTCTGACATGTAGAAAATTTTAGAAAATTTTATATGAAATATTTCGTTATTTTGTAGGCAAAATTTAGAAAGTTAAGGATTTTTCAAAATTGGGCTGCCAAATGCACACTTGCATCCCAAATTTTAATATTTTTCAGAAAATCTTTTTGGATTCGTTAGATGTTCGTTAGATACAATTTAATTAACATTCATAAGACTTTTGAATTAGCATTTGAAAAATCGTATTTTCTCTCCTTATTCTATATAGCTAATTACATTATTTAAATTTCTTGGGTAAATTTTTCTCTTGAAATTGGTAAGAAGCATTAATTATAAATAATAAAAAAAGTCAAAGCAATAGAAAACATATTATTTTAGATCTAAAACCAAATATACATCTAATTGATTAATAACATTAATTCAAAAAAGTTTTGTTTCTAAATACATTTTGAACACATTTTTTTGTTGAGTTTTCAAATCCAAAAGATAAGTTTTTAATCTAAAAAATTAATTTTTAACTGAAATCATGAATCTTCAACAAAAAATGCAAATTTTTAACTGAATTTTTCATTTAATTTCCAACCCGAAAGAATAATTTTTTATCAAACAAGACATAAATTTTCATCGAGGCAAGTCAGTTTCCAACCAAAATTAGAATACTAACAATGTTAGAAAAATAAACGTTAAGATATAAAAAAAAATTGCAACGAAAATTGTTGGTTTTTTTTCGTAAAAAAAATTATTTTATAACCAAAAATAGAACAATAAATTTTTAGTTAAAGCAATTAATTTTACACTAAAAAAAACTAATTTTTCGGTAAATATTTTTTCTACAAAAAAAAATTCCAAACAAAAAATAAAATAGTTAAATTTTCTGCATAACAGGAGATTTTTTAACAAAAAAGATAACCTTTTATTAAAACAGGTCCATTTTTTCACAAAAACTGAAAGATTTCAAGTGAATTTTAAACTATATGTATCAATCTTTTACTAAAAAAATTTATTTTTTAAGCCAAGATATGCATTTTTGAATAAAAAGATAAATTTTCTACCAAAAATAAAGTACCTAATTTTTCAATTAAAAAAAATGATTTTTAAGAAAAAAAGGTAAATTTTAACTAATTAAATTATTCTGCTACAAAAAAACGGATTTTTAACAAATAATTGATTTTTAACCTAAAACAGATACATTTTCAAGTAAAAATAGAATAATTTAATTTTCAGTAGCGAATAGATTTCAAATTTCTATAAAAAACAAAAATGCAACGACCAAATTTGGTCCACAACGAAAAGACAAAAAATTCTCAAATTATAATCTGAAAAAAAATTTTTGTTACACAAAAATTTCAGACAATAATAAAAAAGAGGAAAGAAAAATGAGAAGGCAAGCAAACTGATTGGACGGTAAACAATATTTTTAATTTAAATTTAAATATAATATAAATGTCTTGAATTGTGAATAGATTTTTCTGCTGATGATAAAATTTCTGATTTGCAAAATGTCAAATACAAAATAAAACTTTCAAATTTAGCATTCAGCTATCAATTGTATTTGGACTTTGTTAAACTTTTTACTTTACTCAAAATTTGTTTTCAGTTTGGTCTACTTTAACCTATTATTGCTCATTTTTTATTAAAGTATATCATAATAATATTTCTTGTAAGATCTAACATTTAGTTAAGAATTTTAAAACACTTATATTTTAAACCTAAAATGCCTAAAAATGAAACGTTGTGTGCAAGAAACAGCCCGATCAGTCTCAAAAAAAAGGTTCAAAATAAAAAAATAAAGTTTTTGTAAAATGTAGAATTGTAGAAAATAATAAAATAAAAGAGTATTTGATAAGCTTTTTTTTCTTTAACGTTTATTTTTTATAATAAAAGCGAAAAATAGAATAAAAGTTTCTCTCTGATTTAATTAAGTTTCGACTTACCTCATTTTACAATTAAATCAGAGAGAAACTTGTTTTCGATATTTCGCTTTTATGATTAAAAATAAACGTTTAAAAAAATTTTAATAGAAAAGTATTACTTCCTTATTCTCTACGATTATGCATTTTCAAAAAATTGATTTTTCGATTTTGAAAATTTTCTTTTGTTGAGACGCGCGGACAATCCTTTTAAAAACGAAAAATAGTTTAAAAGAATTCCATATTTTCGAAAGAATTTCAAAGAGTTGAAGAAATTGAAAATAATTCTACGAGTATTCGAAACATTTCAAGAAAATTAGAAATATTTGCAAACATTAAAATGATTTCAATTTCAAGATTTGTCCTAATTATTTCTAGCGAATTGAGAAATCTTTAAAAGAATGCAAAAGTTTATAAGTGAATTCTGGGAAATTGAAGAAAAGTCTTTAGAATTCAGAGGACTGAAGAAACTTACAAAATTATTTGATATGATTAGGTCAATGAACAATTTCTTTTATAATTTTAAAATATTTTTATTTTAAAATATAAATTTGTTTATATACTCTTGATAGCCGAATTTTCAATTTGAAAGTTGTATTTTGTATTGGACATTTGGAAAATTAGAAATTATGTAATAAGCAAAGAAATCTATTTAACTAAAAAAAGTAATGAAAATTCTTTCTAACTTATCCCAATATATAAAGAAATTATTCACGGAATTTCTAATTTTTTTAACGCGACCATTTTTCTTATAATTCCACTAAATGGGTAAAAAAATCCTTGAAATAGATTAGTACTGTTTTCTTATACTATCGTAGTTTCTACACAATTTTTATTGGAAGCTGAACTTTTCTTAATCATATTTTCAATTATAATAGTTAAACGGTTTCGTCAAAGATTAGTAGAACTCTGGGAATTTAAATCTTCCGCATAACGAAACAGCGCATGCGCACGGACATTATCTCAACTGATGGAAGGGTTCTAAGACCCTTGGTTACTACTTTTTTGAAAAATTGATAACATCTAAAATTTCGACTATCAAATGACAAAAATTGAGTATCAAACATTATGTAAGGACCAATTAACGAATACACAAAGAATTTTTTAAAAATATTAAAATTTCGGGTGAAAGTATTATGCTGGAACCCCAATTTTAAAAATTCCATAACTTTTTTAATTTTGACTCTCAAACGATGAAAGTTGAATATACAACGCTATCGAACGAGTGACAAACGATTACATATTACATATTTGCAATGTACCACATCTCCGGAAGGTTCACATTCACGAGCATGTTAGTGTTCTAAAGAATTTAAGTGTTCGTAGAAATTTTCACGAGCATGAGAATATTCTCGAGAATATGCTCGACGTGTATGTGCTTTGGGAATTTAATGAGAAATTATAAGCATTTTGAATTAAATTTAAAAAAATCGTATTTTTTGTCTTTATTAATTATAATTAGATTATTTGAATTTCCCGGGAAAATATATCACTTTAAATTAAAAAGGGCGCTAAATTTAAATAATAAAATAAGTCAAAATAATGGAAAATATATTATTCGCATTTTCTAAGTAGAAAACCAAAAATTCATCTGAAAGATTAATAATATTAATGCAACAAAATTTTGTATCTCAATACATGTTAAACACAAAGGAATTATTCAACTAAAATGAGAAATCTTCAACCGAAAATATGAATTTTTTACCCAAAAGAAAGATTAGAATAATTAAAATGTTAAAAAAATAAATGTTGAACAAAAAAAAACGATTTTTTTAACCAAAAATAGAAGAATTACATTTTTAAATAAAACAATGAATTTTTAACTAAAAAATGTTCAGTTTCAATAAAATATATAAATTTTCAACTGAAAAATATAAATTTACAAACCCGAACCTGGAATAGATCAATTTGCAGTCATAAAAGTAAATTTTAAACAAAGAAAAAAACGAGTTTTCGGCAAATTTTTTTTTTTAAACTAAAAATACAATTTTTCAAGAAAACTTGGATCTAGCTAAAAAAATAATATTTAACTTAAAAGAAACAAAATTGCAGCAAAATAAATTATTTTTTTATCACTGATTTTTACCTGAATTTTTTTTTTTCTAGCCAACGAAACGAATTCTTAACATAAAAATATAATTGTTAAATTTTCTACAAAAGAGAAAAATTATTTAAAAAAAATTACGTTTATATAGAAAAATGTAAGTTTTCCACAAAAGATGGAATAGTCCAAGGGAATTTTCAACAAAAATAATAAATCTTCAACTAAAAAAAATTAATTCTTAAGCCAACACGTTAAGTTTCAACTAAAAAGATAAATTTTTTACCAAAAATAAAATATACTTACATTTTGAATAAGTAAAATATATTTTCAACCAAAAAGGAAACAAATTTTTAACAAACTAGGTAAATTTTCAAAAACAGAAATTGATTTTTAGAAAAAGGTAAAACAAATAAATTTTTAATTAAAAATATAATAAATAAATTTTTAGTAAAAAACTTAATTTTCAATCAAATTAAAGCAAAATTTTAATAAAATAGTATAATTTTCAACTAAGATTCAGCTTCTATAAAAAGCTTAAATTTAAAAAAAAATGGAAGTTACATTTTTAGCTTAAAAAATTAAATCTAAATAATAAAACACTAATTTTCAATCAATAACATTAATTTTGTAAAAAAATAGATTAATTTTTAACCAAGTATATGAATTTGCAACCAAACGTTTATATTTTTAAAAGAATTTTTAACCAATACGATAATTTAGTCACTAAAAAGCTTAAATATTCTCCCACTATTTCGAACTTTTAATAAAATACAGGAATTTTAAATCAAATATTTGAATTTTTTTCTTAAGAAGGTAAATTTTGAATCAATAATGGGCAAGATAAATTTTTAGTTAAAACTGTTAATATTCAAATAGAAAACATAATTTTCAGCAAAAAATTAAATTTTTAATAAAAAAAGGTTTGTCAACTAAAATGATAAATCATCAACCGAACAAATGAACTTTTAACAAATTTCAAACTAAGTAGTTGAATTTCCAACCTAAAATGATGAATTCTCAACGATAAACGTGATATATTATATTTCAACCAAAAAATATTTTAAATTTATACAAAAAATAGTTGAATTAAACCAAAAAAGATGAATTTTCAACAAATTAGTTTGAATTCTCAACCAAAAGAAATTAATTTTCACTCTAGAATCTTTTTTAAAAAATATATGTAGTAATTATGATATATATATATATATATATATATATATATATAT
>JAAAKG020134656.1:0-26357 GCA_010014905.2 Druon quercuslanigerum | reverse complement strand
TACTTCTTATCCAAAAATAATACTTTTGAACCGAAAAATATATTTTTTAACCATAAAGGACTCGTCTTAACCAAAGAGGATACTTTTCAAACAAAAACTATACTTTTTTTATCAAAAAGGATCATTTTTAAACAAAACTATCCTTTTTAACCCAAAAAATGATACGTTCTAACCAAAAAGGATACTTTTCAAATAAAAACTATACTTCTTATCCAAAAAGATACTTTTTAACCCAAAGGGGATACGTTTTGAACAAAAAGGATACTTTTTAAACAAAAACTATACTTTTTATCCAAAAATGATAGTTTCGAACCGAAAAATATAATTTCTAACCATAAAGGACACGTTTAAACCAAAGAGGATACTTTTTGAACCAAAACTATACTTTTTATCCAAAAAGGATCATTTTTAAACAAAAAATATCCTTTTTAACAAAAAAGGAAATTTTTTATACAAAAAGGATACTTTTGAACCGAAAAGTATAATTTCTAACCATAAAGGACAAGTTTGAACCAAAGAGGATACTTTCTAATAAAAAAGGGCACTTTTTATTCAAAAAGCATACTTTTTAAGCAGAGAGAATACTTTTTTTTAACAAAAAAGACAGTTTTTTAACAAAAAAGACAGTTTTTTAACAAAAAAGACAGTTTTTTAACAAAAAAGACAGTTTTTCAACAAAAAAGACAGTTTTTAAACAAAAAGGATATTTTCTAACTAAACAGGATACTTTCTGACGAAAAAGGATATTTTGTTACTCAAAAGTACACGTTTTATCAAAAATGGATACCTTTAAACGAAAAAGAATACCTTTTGAATAAAATAAATACTTTTTTAACAAAGAAGATTAATTTTCGACCAAATAGTTGAGCTTTTAAGAAAAAACAGGAATTTTGAACCAAGAATATTAATCTTTAACCGAAAAAAACGACTTTTCAATAAAATATGTTTATTAATTTTCAAGCGAGAAAGTTACTTTCATAAAATTGTTTAATTTTATACGAAACTGATTAATTTTTAATAGACCAACTGAATTTTCTACCCGAAACATGAATTTTTAATCCAGAAGATTAATTTTCTACCGAAAAATTTTTTTAACCAAGTAGTTGAATCTTTAACAAAAAAAGATAAATTTTAAGACGAAAAGGGAATAGTTACATTGTTAATAAAAAAAAATTAAATTTTGACCTAACTTTCAATTAAAATGTTGAATTTTCAATGAAAATAGTTTAATTTTTGAAATGAAATGGCCTTTTTTTATTTTAGATATATGATGTTACTGGTAAAAAATTAATTATTTTGGATTGACGATTCTAATATTTTATTGAAATTTATCTTTATATGAATTAAACTGATTTTGATTTAAAATAAAATAATTATTGGAATGATATCTGAACTATAATGAAATCAAAAAATAATTTTTAACAGTATACATGGGTTTTCAACCAAATAGTTGCATTTTCATCCAAAAAACATAAATTTACAATAAAAAATGAGACAGTTCAATTTTCACTTACACAAATTAATTTCTAACAACAGAAAAGCAACGATTTTGCAACAAAATAGTATTTGAGCTTGAAGTGCTTATAATTTAATAATGTGAAATCCGAAAAAATCTACAAGTTTAATTCAATTATTTGGAAAATCAAATTATATCAATTAAAAAGTATCAGAACCTTCTAAATTAAAAATTAACCGACAATTTTAAAATTGCACCATTCAAAACAAGACAAATACTGAAGTTAAAGAATTTGATTTAAAATATTAAAAATCTATAGTTTAAAATTCCAAGTGTGCAGTATACAGAATTTTAAAGTATACCAAAATCCAAAAAAAAAATTGCAATAAGTCTTTAATTTAATCCATAAATCACTTTCGGTTCCCTGACGAAAAGAAAGAAGTTTCAAAGCCTAATTTACCATACAACAGCCGGGAAAGTAAATTCGAAACTTGTAAAAAAACGGCAGCATCTGTTCTTTGAGAGCTCAATATGGGATCTGATAAGAAGACGTGATTTACCGGCTCCCTGCAGACTCGAGCGTAAAAAAAAAATCTAGCGTTAATTTCGATCTTACTTGTCCTCTAGAAGCGCAAGCAAACGGTCAAGGTTTCTAATCCGTCCGATCGAGAGGTAAGTCATTCTTTCTCGGAAATGTGGGACAGCGTCCCACTTTATTAGCGCTGCGCGCGTCGCGCGGCGACAGTCACGCTTCTGCGAAGGCATGTTTACAGCGAGACACCTGACCAGTCGCTTTTGCCTCGGCTTTTGCTTCAATGCTTGACGTGACGACACGACCACGTGTTGGTGACATGTGTCTGTGTAACACATTGAAAAATGCGGCTGTACGTGTGTACCGCAAAGATGGAGATAAACCAGCTCTTTACTTTGAATAGAGAAACCAAAACCTCTTGGCACGTGTTGATATGTAGTACCCCAGGTACCGTAAGTCCCACTCTTGCGGGCCCAGTGCCGCCGCTCAGTGTAGCGAAACGAGATATTGGGATTCAAAAGACTTCAGAGAACATATTTCTCAACCGATTTTCAAGTTTCTTTTTTCATATTGACGCTAATTGAATCTTAAGCTTGACCTTCGAAGCTGGTTTCACCAAAAAATTTAACAAATTTGTTATTTGCAATCAAATATGAAAACAAAGAAAAATTAGTATTGAGAAAAGTTAAAAACGAATTTTAAACAAAATAGTTAGAACTAGTTGCAGGTTCAACAACAAAAAAAAGGATTAAAAATTACAACATTTTTTTGGAACGTGTTGATATGTGGTACCACAGGTACCGTAAATCTCAATCTTCCGGTACGAGTAGCGCCGCTCAGTGCAGCGAAACGAGATATTGGGACTCAAAAGTCTTCAGAGATCGTATTTTTCAATAGATTTTTAAGTTTTTTCACATTAAAGCTAATTAAATCTCAAACAGTTCCATTCAATCTGATTTCTCCAAAAAATTTCACCAATTTGGTATTTGCAACCAAAAGTGAAAACAAAGAAAAAGAAAAACGAATTTTAAACAAAATAGTTGAGAAATAGTTGCACTTTTAACAAAAAAAGATGATTAGAGAATACAAAAACCAAAACCTCTTGGAACGTGTTGATATGTGGTACCACAGGTACCGTAAGTCCCACTCCTCCAGTCCCAGTGCCGCCACTCAGTGTAGCGAAACGAGATATTGAGATTCAAAAGACTTCAGAGGTTGTATTTCACAACCGATTTTCAAGTTTCTTTTTTAACATTGAAGATAATTAAGTCTTAAACAGTTTTATTAAGCTGATTTCTTGACAAAATTTCACGAATTTGTTATTTACAACCGAAATTGAAAACAAAGAAAAATTAGTATTGAGAAAAAATAAAAACGATTTTTAAACAAAATAGTTGAGAAATAGTTGCACTTTTAACAACAAAAAAAGGATTAGAGATTACAAACATTTTTTGGAACGTGTTGATATGTGGTGCCACAGGTACCGTGAGTCCCACTCTTCCGGTCCCAGTGCCGCCGCTCAGTGTAGCGAAACGAGATATTGAGATTCAAAAGACTTCAGAGGACGTATTTCGCAACCGATTTTTAAATATCTTTTTTCATATTAAAGCTAACTAAATCTTAAATAGTTCTACTTAAGCTGATTTCTTTAAAAAATTTCAGCATTCTGTTTCTTGCGATCAAAGTTGAAAACAAAGAAAAATTAGTATTTAGAAAAAATAAAAACGAATTTTCAACAAAATAGTTGAGAAATAATTGCACTTTAAACCAAAAAAAAAATAATTAAAGAATAGAAAAACCTTTTGGAACGTGTTGATATGTGGTACCACAGGTACCATAAGTCCCACTCCTCCTGCCCCAGTGCCGCCACTCAGTGTAGCGAAACGAGATATTGGGATTCAAAAAACTTCAGAGGACGTATTTCGCAACCGATTTTTAAATATCTTTTTTCATAATAAAGCTAACTAAATCTTAAATAGTTCTATTTGAGCTGATTTCTCCAAAAAATTTCAGTAATTTATTTTTTGCGATCAAAATTGAAAACAAAGAAAAATTAGTATTCAGAAAAAATAAAAACGAATTTTAAACAAAATTGTTGAGAAATAGTTGCACTTTCAACAAACAAAAAAATTAAAGAATACAAAAACCTTTCAGAACGTGTTGATATATGGTACCACAGGTACCGTAAGTCCTACTCCTCCTGTCACAGTGCCGCCACTCAGTGTAGCGAAACGAGATATTGGGATTCGAAAAACTTCAGAGGACGTATTTCGCAACCGATTTTTAAATATCTTTTTTCATATTAAAGCTAACTAAATCTCAGATAGTTCTATTTAAGCTGATTTCTCCAAAAAATTTCAGTTATTTATTTTTTGCGATCAAAATTGAAAACAAAGAAAAATTAGTATTTAGAAAAAATAAAAACGAATTTTAAACAAAATAGTTGAAAAATAATTGCACTTTAAACAACAACAAAATAATTAAAGAATAGAAAAACCTTTTAGAACGTGTTGATATGTGGTACCACAGGTACCATAAGTCCCACTCCTCCTGTCCCAGTGCCGCCACTCAGTGTAGCGAAACGAGATATTGAGAGACAAAAGAGTTCAGAGGTTGTATTACTCAACCGATTTTCAAGTTTCTTTTTTTATATCTAAGCTAACTAATTCTCAAACATTTCTATTTAAGCTAAGTTCTCTAAAAATTTTCACTAATTTTTTATTTAAGATGAAAATCGAAAACAAAGAAAAATTAGTATTCAGAAAAAATTAAAACGAATTTTAAACGAATTAGTTGAGAAATAATTGCACTTTCAACAACAAAAAAAAAGATTAGAGATTATAAACATTTTTTGGAACGTGTTGATATGTGGTACCACAGGTACCGTAAGTCCCACTCTTCCGGTCCCAGTGCCGCCGCTCTGTGTAGCGAAACGAGATATTGGGATTCAAAAGACTTCATAGGTCATATTTCTCAACCGATTTTTAAGTTTCTTTTTTAATATTGAAGCTAATTAAATTTCAAACAGTTCTGTTTAAGCTGATTTCTCTAAAAAATTTTACAAATTTGTTATTTGTGGTCAAAATTGAAAACAAAGAAAAAATACTATTCAAAAGAAATAAGAACGAATTTTAAACAAAATAGTTGAGAAATAGTTGCACTTTCAACTAAAAAAGATGACTAGAGAATACAAAAAACTTTTGGAACGTGTGGATATGTGGTGCCCCAGGTACCGTAAGTCCCACTCTTGCGGTCCCATTGACGCCGCTCAGTGTAGCAAAACGAGATATTGGGATCAAAAGACTTCAGAGGACGTATTTCTCAACGGATTTTCAAGTTTCTTTTTTCATATTAAATGTAATTAAATCTTAAACAGTTCTCTTTAAGCTGATTTCTCAACGAAATTTCACTAATTTGTTATTTGCAAACAAAAGTGTAAACAAAGAAAAATGAAAACGAATTTTAAACAAAATAGTTAAGAAATAGTTGCACTTTTAAGAAAAAAAAAGATGATAAGAGAGTACAAAAACATTTTGGAACGTACTGATATGTGGTAACCCAGGTAGCGTAAGTCCCACTCTTCCGATCTCAGTCCCACTGCTCAGTGCAGCGAAACGAGATATTGGGATTCAAAAGACTTCAGAGATCGTATTTTTCAACCGATTTTCAAGTTTCATTTTTCATATTGAAGCTAATTAAATCTCAAGCAGTTCTATTTAGGCTGATTTCTCCAAAAAAAATTCACTAATTTGTTATTTTCAAACAAAAATGGAAAAAAAGAAAAATTAGTATTCAAAACAAATAAAAATGAATTTTGAACAAAATAGTTGAGAAATAATTGCACTTTCAACAACAAAAAAAAAAGATTAGAGATTATAAACATTTTTTGGAACGTGTTGATATGTGGTACCACAGGTACCGTAAGTCCCACTCTTCCGGTCCCAGTTGCGCCGCTCAGTGCAGCGAAACGAGATCAAAATACTTGAGAGGTCGTATTTCTTAACCGATTCTGATTATTTAAAAAAAAATTCACTAATTTTTTATTGACATTTAAAAATAACAAAAAATAGTTTATTAGGGGTTATTCATGTTGAAAATTCGTCTTTTTCTGTAGAAAATTATTCTTCACCGTTTGAAATTCATGATCTCTTCTGTTACAAATTTAAATATTTTTTTGGAAATTTGTTTATTTTAAGTTAAAAATTAATTTTTTGAACTAAAAATTTAACTGTTCTATTAATTATTGAAAATTAATATTTTGAGTTGAAAAATCATTTATTTTGTTGAAAATTCGTCCATTTTTGTATAAAATTAATCTTTATCTCGTTTGAGAATTTATCTTTTTGGTTAAAGATTCGTTTCTTTTTGGTGTTTTGTTTAAAAAAATTCCATTTCTGGTAAATTGTATCCCTTTAAGTAAGAATGTAACTATTCCATTTTTTTATGAAATTTTTTTTTAGTTGATAATTGAACTAGTTGTTTAAAAATTTATGTATTATATTAAAATTTGTCTTCTTCGGTAGAAAATTAATCTGCACGGTTGAAAATTCATTTCTTGGGTTGTAAATGTAATTATATTGTTAATATTCGATTCTATTTCAATAAAAGCGAGAACAGAATGTACTTTCTCAGATATTCATTTTGTATTTTGCAAATCAACGTCATAGATTCATTATTGTCATCCAATTTGTACAAGTAACGCGAAATTGGGACTTACGAAATACCCCGAGATTTCTGACATCTGCTTATTAAGTATGAAGAAATTTCTGGCTTGTATAACCAAGGAGACAATTTTGATGGTACCCTAGTTAAGAATTAAGCAACTGATATTCATTTCTATGTTTCCTGTTTCCAAGATTTCTCTGCTTTTGTTGAAACTTTTGTTTAAAAAAATCTAAAGAAATTTAAATTTGGAAAATTTGACATTTAAATTCAAATAGGAAGCCTTTCACGCTTTTTAGGCTTTTTACTTTCATGGATTTAAATTTTCAATAATCTAAGCTTTCGAAAAATCTAGACTTGTTTATTAAATTTGTTTATAAAAATATAGGATTTTAATTTTATTTGTAATTGTATTGTATAAAAGATTGAACTTAGAGAAAATGATAAAAATAATAATTTTTAACCATAATTGTTTTAAAAATAATAATTTTGTTCTTTACTTATTTTTCTTTATTCCCTTATAAAAATTAATTTGGCGATTCTGAAATTCTTTTTAGGCTGTGAGTTAACTTGTTTAATTTTTCACTAAATAGTTGAATTTTCAATAAAAAAATATGACTTTTCAACAAAACAATTGAATTTTTAAACACAATAATAAAATTTTTACAAAAATATTTGAATTTTTAAGAGAAAAGTTCAACTTTTAACCAAATAGTTTAATGTTTAATCAAAAAATATTAATTCTCAACGACAAATAGAATAATTGATATTTCCATTAAAGAAAGATTTTAATTTTTAATTAACTTAATTAACTTATTATTTAAGCAATTGTAATTTTAACTAAAAAGATACAAATTCTCTATTATACAGTTGAACTTTCTTTTCGAAAATATAAATTTTAAACTCGAAAGTTAATTTTTAATCCAAGAATTAAATTTTCTACCGAAATAATAGAATTTGAAATTAAAAAGGATCTATTTTCAAAAAAAAATGGAATTGTTGAGTTTGTGTTTTAAAAAATTAATTTTAAGTCAAGAGTAATGATTTTCAATGAAATAGTGAAATTTTTTACTAAAATAATGAAATTTTCAAAACAAAAATATTTATTTTTAATAAAACATTGGAATTTTTAAGTGAAAAAGAAGAATTCTTTATAAAATAGTTGAATTTTTTCACTACAAATGGAATAGTTAAATTGGCACTTTACACCAACAAATAGTTGAATTTTAAAAACAAAATAAGCAATTTCACACCAAAAATATAATAATTAAGTTTGGGGTTCAAAAAATTTATTTTCTATTTAAAAAAAAAATGTCAACATAATAGTGAAATTTTTAACCAAAGAGATGAATCTTTAACTAATAATATAAATTTTTAACAAAGTAGTTCAAACTTTAACAAAGTAGTTGAATTTTCATTTAAGCGTAATATTTGTCAATCAAACCAAAAATGGTTGACTTAAATTCTAAAATTGAAAAATTAATTTTCAAATAAAAAAACGACTTTTTAGACAACAGAGATTCAGTAGAAAATAGTTGATCTCTAATTGGGTTCTATTAATGCAGTTCTGATGAAAAGATAACAAACAAAAATTAAAACGAACGAAAATTGAAAAGAAGACAAACAATACAATTAAAACTTGTTCCTAATATTAAATTCTCTCTCAATTTATTTTTATCGGCAAATATATTTTGATTCATAAAAATAAAAAATAAAAAATCTACTTTCTGTTTTTCTTTCCTTAAGACTTTAAAATTGTGTTTCTAATGAATTTTTATTATTTGAAAACTCTCCGAGATAAAAACACATTTTTCATTTTAGCTAAATTAAATTTTTAATTTGTACACTGCAAATTTTTTTTCAAAAGTTTTGATTCTACAGTTTACAGTCTACACTAACATCTAATACTTATGACTTTTTTTTATTTATTCCTGCAGAAAGGAATTTTTGAGAATACTATATAAAGACTCACATATTTCAAGACGCACCTATTTCAATATTTACCTGTCTCCCATTCTGGGCTATTTCAAATTGTGCGGTATGTTTACCTCCCACCACAGTCCCTGTATGGCCTCACACGCGTCAGTGGCTGACCAATTAAAAAGAGGCTTGAAGAGTGGAAAGCATAGAATATACAGATAGCTGATAGAGGCGACAAGCCAGCCTGGGAACCGTCCGAGCGTATAGAATGAGAATCAGAAAGAGCCGACCAGTCACCCCACTCTTATGCCACTCCCCATTCTCCCCACTCTCCAAGAGAACCCGAGGCGCCCTGTCTCTTTCTCTCTCAGCGAAGTTGAGACGGACGGTCGCGTTTACAGAGCGAGTGGAAAGCCCTTGTTGGTTTGAATTGACTGTTTTAGCATGACGTCATGGCAATTCATAAGAGTTTTTGAAGAAAATATTCTTAAAGTAAAAATAAGTCATAAATGTCAGAATAATAATATTCTTAAAGTATAGAATACTATTCAGACACTTAGAACTTACTTTTACGTTTTAAATATTATCTCCAAAAAGTCGTATGCATTCCCATTACAAGATAATTTAACTATGCTAATCTTCTTGACATTTCCACCTGTCCTAGCATGACCGTCACATCATGCTACAAAACACAATAATCCGCAAAATATTTGACTCGTTTTTTCATTCTATTAAAATGATTTTTAGTTGGCAAATTGTACTATTTTAAGGAAATGTTATAATTGACGCGTTTTACATCAATAAAAACAATTGAAAACCCTGACATGTATGATGTGCAAATGCGTACATTTGCTTACAACGCGCGGATCGCTACAAGGCCGGGGCAGCCAATGAACGTCGCTTGACATAAATCAGTCGACGACTCGCGGTAGAGGTGGGGGCCCCTCCAGTCTTGAAATACGCAAAAGTTAACGTTTCACAGCCCTTGAAATGGGCGAGAGTTCACTGTATTCCAATTTCAAGGAGTCAAACTAATTAAATTTTTAGATATTTTTCGCTGTCGATATCTGGTCTTCTGATAAATTGAATTTCTGTTTAGTATTCATAAAAAATGTATAAAAATTTTGTGAAAAAAATAGAGAAAGGGGACAGCACTCTTCTCAAGCTCTTTTTAAATCACAGAGTCTAGATACATTATCAAACAAAAGAAATTCATAATAGCGGATTCAATATGACCAAAGAGTTTTCTGAGTGACTAATTTTAATTTTATAACTGTATAAATAATTTTTAAATACGGGTTTCTGACTATTTGTGACAAAGCAAGGGGGGGGGGGCTTAACATAGAATGTGACATCACACATGGAAAATATAAACGTGGATAACAATTTTTTAAATGCACAAAAAAATAAAATTTATAATGATTTCATTTTACAAGCCAAGCATCTAAATACAGACTTCAGACACTAGCCCCTTTTTTCTTTTTTAAAATATTCCCCACACTACTCCCCTCCCCACCGAGTGAGTCACGCCTATCCCGAAAGGGAAACGGCTTAATGGTGTAATAATAATAATAATAATTTATTTTTAAATTGAACTGTTTTGTAGGAAATTCGTCTTTTTGGCTTTAAAATTAAACAATAAGGTTGAATTTTTCTATTGAACTAACAATCTGTATTGCTTTAAAGTTCGTTTTTTTTTTAGTTAAAAATGAATTTTCCTAAATAAATATTTCTCTAGTTCCCTTTTTGCTGAAATTAATTTTCTTGGTTGAAAATTCATCTCTATTTTGATTTGTTTACTTAAAATTAAAATATTTTTTTTGTTGCTGAAATGTCAACTATTATTTATTTCATACATACATTTGCAACTATACAGTTGAATTTTCATCTACAACCGATCAATTTTCAAACGAAAAATGAATAAGTTAAATTTTTATTTGAATAACTTAATTTTCAAATAAAGAAAATTCTTCAACTAATTTAACTATTTTCTTAAAAATTGAAATGTTTTGTTTAAAAATTCAACTATTTTGTTAAAATTTCATATCTTTTGATATAAATGATTTTATGGTTCGAAATTTAACTGTTTTTAAGAAAATCCAATACATGTCAACTTGAAATATATGAGTCGACGGTAAATCAAACTTTGAATTGCTGGAAATAAAAAATTTCATCACGAGCTTATTGCTTTCTAAAACGACAAATCTATCGGGTTTTACATCAATTTGTTTACAGCTTTTACTTTATCATCGGTCGTGAAATTGAATTTATTTGTAATCGAGAAATTATCGCATATAATCGAGATTCTCGAACAAGAATTTTAATAGGCCGTACTTTTCTCTACGGTTGGTCGATCTTCGTTAGCAATCATTAAAAATAATAATAAAAAAGGATATTCTAAAACGTGAAATAACGACGAGAGGGTCACGTGGCCAAAGCTGGGCCTCAAATTTTCTTTCCGAACTTGCGTCTAAATGAAATATTGAAAAAAAATTCGAAGAAAAAAAGTGGAAGCTATATTGGTACTTTTCTTTTCCAACTGACGTCCACACGAAGTAATATATGGTGTTGAAAATTTGGTACGATAATTAGAGGGCACGTCGGAATGTATCTCTGGTTCTAAATAATTAGAATTGTGAAAAAAAAACTTTAATTACTAATTTGGAGACTTACCGACTGTGCTGTAAAACCCTACAAGCAATTTTTAATGTTGTTAAAGGGGCTAGTTATGAAGTTTATATTTATCAAAGTGGGGCATAACAACAAAAAGCGCTCACGAAAATTAAACAAAAATAATGCATAATCTAATATTTGCACTTGAAATGCAAATACACAAATTTTGTCTAAAATATGTATCAGCTGTTTCAGAGCAGCACTAGCGCAGCGAGTAGGCAACTTTGAACTTCTACGGATCAGTGGGTAATACAGATTCAATGATTACCGGCAGAGAAAGATAGAAATCAAGCTTCTGCCGTATTTTCATGAATAAACTTTTTTTTACCCTAACTCTGTCCCTTGGCACAAACGGTCCTTTAATATCTATTAATATTTTCCGAAAATTTGTTCCGCGTTATTTAAACTTTTACTTTTAAATATGCGTGAAAAAATTATTGATCTCAGAACTGCCTTGATCAGCTGTTACACTCGGTACATGGTTTTAAAGGGCAATCAATTTGCTTTCACAATCACATTTCCGAGCTATATTTTTCCTCGTCACTATGATATTTCAAACTGGACGGTCACGGATAATAAATAATAATATGCGCATTGATAAATAACATTTTTTAATGTCGTTCCACTTTCTATGACAAGGCCGGAAATAAAACTCGCCGCGTGCAGTCTCGAAAGATTCACTTTGAAAAATCAGCGAGATCTTGAATTTGAAATGTCATTGCTTCGGACTTGACTGGATTCATTTATCACATAAACTTTCTTTCTTTTTCTGTTCCAGTCAGCCAAGTGGATTGGCTGGTTATTAGCCATGTGTTTCGTTTGCTTCACGGAAGCGAGGTACAAAATTCGAAGACCGATGCCTCCTCCACCTCCTCAAATCTACAAGAAATCTTGGCCGATTGGGCAAAGAATTTCAATGGGAAATACTGTTCATATTAATAGTAATAATTACCCTCCGAAGAGGGCACCGCCTGCTCACAAGCCAAATAATTACAGGTATATATCATGAATAATTTAGTAAGTAAGACTGGTATAATCAGCTTGTAATCCACTTGCAATCCAAAGTCATTCACTTGTAATCCAAGCGTATTCCGCTTGTAATCCTAGAAAAGCCACTTGTAACATTAAGTAATCTACTTGTAATCCAATTTTAATCCTGGGGTATTCAGTTCTAATCATGAGTAATCCACTTGTAATCCTGCAAACCCCACTTGTAATATTAATTAATCCACTTTAAATCCAACGCCATCTACTTGAATCCAAAGTAATTCACTTCTAATCCTTAATAATCCACTTGCAATCTGAATTAATTAACTTCTAATTCTTAGTAATCCACTAGTAATCCTGATAAATTCTCTTTGGATATTCAGTAATCCATTTTTTTAGTTGAAAAGCAGCTATGACATTTTTTATTGAAAATTCGTATTTTTAATTTTTAGTAATCTACTTGTAATCCTGAGAAATTTTCTTTTGATATTCAGTAATCCACTTGTAATATTAGTTAATCTCCTTCTAATACAGCTTAATCCACTTGCAATCCAGTCATTCACTTCTAATTCTGAATAATCCACTTTCAATCCTTAAAATCCACATGTAATCCTAAAATTCCACTTATAATATTAAGTAATACACTTCTAATCCAGAATAATCCACTTGCAATATAAAGTAATTAACCTATAATTCCTAGTAATCCACTTGTAATACACTTGTAATCCTTAGAAATTCTATTGCAATATTTAGTAATCCACTTGTCATCCACTGTAATCCACTTGTAATATTAGCTAATCACCTTCTAATAAAGCTAAATCCACTTTTAATGCATAGTCATTCGCTTCTATTTCTGAATAATTCACTTGCAATCCTTGTAAATCCACTTATAATATTTGGTAATCCCTTTTATAATACAGCTTAATCCAATTGCAATCCGAAGTAATTCACTACTGGTTTTGAATAATTCACTTGCAATCCTTGAAAATCCACTTCTAATATTAAGTTATCTACTTGTAATCCTGAAAAATCCACTTGTAATCCTAAAAATCCACTTATAATATTAAGTAATACACTTCTAATCCAGAATAATCCACTTGCAATCTAAATTCATTAACTTCTAATTCTTAGTAATCCACTTGTAATCCTGAGAAATTCTCTTTTGATATTCAGTAATCCACTTGTAATATTAGGTAATCACCTTCTAATACAGTTTAATCCAATTGCAATCCAAGGTCATTCACTTCTAATCCAAGCGTATTCCACTTGTAACCCTGGAAAAGTCATTTGTAACATTAAGTAATCTACTTGTAATCGAATTTTAATCCTGGGGTATTCAGTTCTAATCATGAGTAATCCACTTATAATCCTGCAAAACCCACTTGTAATATTAATTAATCCACTTTTAATCCAACGCAATCTACTTGCTAAAAAATTTTTTATTGAAAATTCGTATTTTTAATTCTGAGAAATTCTCTTTTAATATTCAGTAATTTACTTGTAATATTACTTAAACCCCTTCTAATTCAGCTTAATCCAATTGCAATCCAAAGTAATTCACTTCTGATTCTGAATAATTCACTTGAAGTCCTTGCAAATACACTTGTAATATTAAGTAATCCACTTGTAATCCTGACAAATCCACTTATAATATTAAGTAATACACTTCTAATCCAGCTTAATCCCCTTGCAATCTAAAGTATTTAACTTCTAATTCTTAGTAATTCACTTGTAATCCTGAGAAATTCTCTTGTAATATTCATTAATTCACTTGTAATCCACAGTAATCCATTTGTAATATTAGGTAATCCCCTTTTAATACAGCTTAATCTACTTTCAATACAAAGACATTCGCTTCTAATTCTTGGATTCTTGGAAATCCACTTGCAATATTAATTAATCCATTTGTAATCCTAAAAATCCACTTAGAATATTCAGTAATCGATTCGTGATCCACAGTAATCCACTTGTAACATTACTTAATCCCCTTACAATACAGCTTAATCCAATTGCAATCCAAAGTAATTTACTACTGATTCTAAATAATTCAGTTGAAATCCTTGAAAATTCACTTGCAATATTAAGTAATCCACTTGTAATCCTCAAAATCCACTTATAATATTATGTAATACACTTCTTATCCAGAATAATCCACTTGGAATCTGAAGTAATTACCTTCTAATGCTTAGTAATCCACTTGTAATACACTTGTAATCCTAAGAAATTCTCTTTTAATATTCAGTAATCCATCTTTTTTAGTTGAAAATGCAGCTATGAAATTTTTATTGAAAATTCGTATTTTTAATTCTTAGTAATCCACTTGTAATCCTGATAAATTCTCTTTTAATATTCAGTAATCCACTTGTCATCCACAGTAATCCACTTGTAATATTAGATAATCCCCTTCTAATACAGCTTAATCCACTTGCAATCCAAGTCATTCGCTTCTAATACTGAATAATCCACTTGCAATCCTTGGAAATCCACTTGTAATATTAATTAATCCACTTCTAATCCAACCCAATCTACTTGAATCCACAGTAATCCAATTGTAATATTAAGTATTTCCCTTTTAATACAGCGTAATCCAGTTGCAATTCAAAGTAGTTCCCTTCTAATTCTGAGTGATGCACTTGTAATTCTAGGTAATCCTCTTGTAATCTTAAGTAATCCACTCGTTATCCTAGGTAATCCACTTGTAATAGTTAATCCATTTGCAATCCAAAGAAATTCACTTAGAATTCTAAGTAATCAACTTGTAATCCTGGGTAATTCTCTTGTAAACTTAAATGATCCTCTTGTGATTCTAATATTGAATAAGCGCCTTCTAATCCAGTGTAATCCACTTTCAATCCAGAGTAATTTACTTCTAATTATGAGTAATCCACTTGTAATCCTAAGTAATTTACTTCTAATCCTGAGTAATTTACTTCTAATCCTGAGTAACCCAATTTAATAGTGGAAAATCCACTTGTAACCTTACGTAATCTTGGGTGATCCATTTGCAATCTGACTTAATTCACTTCTATTTCTCAATAATATACTTTTAATCCTAGAAAAGTCCACTTGTACTCCTTAGCTAATCCACTTGCAATCTTCGTTAATCCATTTGTAACTCTAGCTAATCCACTTGTAATCCTAGAATATCCACTTGTAATATTAATAAATCTAGCGTAATCCTGTTGTGCTTTAACATAATCCACTTTCAATCCTGGGTAATTCACTGTTAATCATGTATATTCTACTTGTAATCCTGGGTAATCCACTTGTAATATTGAATAAGCGCCATCTAATCCAGTATAATTCACTTGCAATCCAGAGAAATTCACTTCTAATTCTGAGTAATCCACTTATAATCCTGAGAAATTCGCTTGTAATATTCAGTAATCGAGTTGTAATCCACCATAATCCACTTGCAATCTAAATTAATATAACTTCTAATTCTTAGTAATCCACTTGTAATCCTGAGAAATTCTCTTTTGATATTTAGTAATCCACTTGTCATCCACAGTAATCCACTTGTAATATTAGGTAATCCCCTTCTAATACAGCTTAATTCACTTTTAACCCAAAGTCATTCACTTCTAATTCTGAATAATCCACTTGTAATCCTTAAAAAATCCACTTATAATATTGAGTAATACACTTCTAATCCAGCATAACCCACTTGCAATCTAAATTGATATAACTTCTAATTCTTAGTAATCCACTTGTAATCCTGAGAAATTCTCTTGTAATATTCAGTAACCCACTTGTGATCCACAGTAATCCACTTGTAATATTAAGTAATCCACTTGTAATCCTGAAAAATCTACTTATAATATTAAGTAATACACTTCTAATCCAAATTAATCCACTTGCAATCTAAATTAATTAATTTCTAATTCTTAGTAATGCACTTTTAATCCTGAGCAAGTCTCTTGTAATCTTAGGGAATCCACTTCTGACACACAGTAATCCACTTGTAATATTAGGTAATCACTTGCAATCCAAAGTAATTCACTTCTGATTCTGAATAATGAACTTTAAACCCCATGAAAATCCTTTTGTAATATTAAGTAATCCACTTGTAATCCTAAGTAATCCACTTGTAACACTGAATAATCCACTTATAATATTTAGTATTACACTTCTGATCCAGGATAATCCACTTGCAATCTAAAGTAATTAATTTCTAATCCTTAGTAATCCACTTGTAATCTTAGAAAAGCCACTTGTAATTAGGAGTAATGCACTTGCAATCCTAGTCAATTTCATTGTAATCCTAGCTGATCCCCTTGCAATCATAATCAATCCACTTGTAAGCCTATCTAATCCACCTGTAATCCTAGAAAATTCACTTGTAATATTAATTAATCCACTTTTAATAGATTGTAATCCACTTAAACTCCAAAGTAATTCACTTCTGGTCCTGCTTAATCCACTTGTAATCTTAGAAAAGCCACTTGTAATTAGTAGTAATCCATTTGTAATCCTTGTAAATCCACTTGTAATCCTATCTACTTGTAATCTTGTAATCTTAAATAATCCACTTGCAATTCAAGGTAATTCACTTCTAATTATGCGTAGTGCGCTCTACTTGTAAAACACAGTAATCCACTTATAATCCAGTTTAATCCCCTTGGAATCCTGCAAAATCGACTTATAATCTTAAGTAATCCACTTTTTATCCTGGGAAATTCACTTCTAATCCTGAGTAATGCACTTCTAAGCTTGGAAAATATATTCGTAATCTTAATTAATCTACTTGTAATTCAGCGTAATCCATTTGTAATCTTGAAAATCCACTTTTTAGTATTGTGTAAACCACGTTAATCTTGAGTAATCCACGGTAATCTAGTTGTAATCCCAGGTAATTTCTAGGTAAATCCATGTGTAAATTAATTGATTTTGTCATTCGCGGTAATTCACTATTAATCCACGGTAATCGTCTAAAATCCTATTTTAATTCCCTTGTAATCTTAGGTGATTCTTTTGTAATCCACTAGTAATAAACGAGTATTCCTAGGTAATCCACTTGTAATCTTAGCTAATATCATGGTAACTTGGATAGGCCAGTTACTTGTAAGCTAGGGTAATCCACTTATAATCCTTCTTAATCCACTTTTACCCCTAAGTTTTTCTCACATAATCCAGTACGTAATGCAGTGAAATCGACTTGAAATCCTGAACAATCGGATTACACTTCAAGTGTAATCCACCACGATCCACTTGTTATCCTGGGTAATCCACTTGTAACACAGGCCACAAATAATGGGGCCATGTCAGTTGTTGGAAAGTGGAGGGTCATTTTCGAAGTAATTTTTTACGCAGAATCCGAGTCCGGGGTCAGAATTGGACCATCGCGTCCGGATTTTAAGATATTTTAGGTTATGTACCCAAAAAATGGCGTTTTTGGCTACTTTTGAGGTTATGTACAGAAGACACAAAATTTTTTGGGATTTTTTGTTTAGTTGTGTTTTCCCTTAAAAATTTGTACTTGAGGGTGTTCGGGGTTGTTAATTACGAATCTGAAGTCGAGATATCGAAATTTTCAAATTCAAGATGGCGGATTCAAAATGGCATATAAAAATTTTGAAAAAACATTAATAATGTTGAAACATGTTTTCAGCCTCTGCTATCTAATAACTTATGTTGATACATAAATTTTATATAGTAGTTTATTTTTATACAGGTTTCATGACTATTGAATTTGACCTTGAGCTTGACCTTCAAGGGCATTTCAAGGTAAACATTTTTTTACATTTAGCGTTAATTTCAATAAATTGAATTTCAAAATTTCAATATCTCGAGTTCAGATTCGTAATCAACAACCCCCAACACCCCCAAGTACAAATTTTCAAGAAAAAACACCAAGTAGAAAATGTCTGCCTCAAAGCATTTAAACCAAATGTTCAAGACATAATAGGACATTTCTCGTAATTTCAAATAGGCGTAATGAAAAACGGTAATTGAACTCTGCGACTCTCAAATTAAAGAGAAAGAGCAGTACTATATGATACATCTGAAGAAAAATTCCCCAAAAAATTTGTGTCTTCTGTACATAACCTCAAAAGTAGCCAAAACCGCAATTTTTTCGGGTTTTTCTGTAGTAGTCCACATAATGCACCTAATAAAGTATTATCCTGGGTAATCCATTAATAATCCTGTGCAAGTCATACTCCGCTTAAGCCCATTTTTAAAACTTGGCATTTTTTCGTCACAGAATTCGACGTCCTCCTGTATTCAACGTTGTACCCAACGGATGGAAAACTCATCAGATTCCAGCAATGGGCGTTCTTAACAATCACGCAACTCTACCTCAACGGCCACCAGTGAAAGAGTTTCATTCACTGAGCAAAGTCCCTGAATACAGTCCGGAATATCGACCGGAAGCTGTTATAATTCCACCCTCTCATCGAGGTCCTATTGATGACGACAAAGGACCCATTCACACGATTCCTGCTCCGAATTTAAGTCCTGCTGATAAGCCATACAATCTAGTGGAATCACAAGCATCTGAAAAGATACACCATGAGGAACATTCACCACGAAGGCCATACGAATCGAATAATATCCATTTTCCAGGTAAAAAAGTTATTCAGAGACTAAATCGATAATCAAATAAATAGTAGATTGCTTATTTTCCACAACAACCCAGCTGAAGGTTTGACTTTCGTTTCTAATTTGAAAAACTGATCAGTTAGGTAGCTGTTAAAACGCGATATTGCTTCTTCTATAAGAAGATAATTTCGGATTTAGCAATCCAGAATCAAGGGTTTGCTGCTTTTCCCCAGTTTACGGTACTATAATTTCTGAAAATTTATGGAAATTTACCAGTACCTTTTGATGACAGTGCTATTAAAACAACAGCTCGGTATGCCTAGATTGAACGAACTTTTTGAAGATCAAAGTAGCTTTCCTTAGGAGCAGTCCTTGAAATCAGAATTTAGAAATTGACCGACACATGCTTCCAGCTTTCCTGTAGCTGACTAAGGTATTCATGTCCATCATTAAATGTAGCTCAGGAGGCGTAATTATGAAGAACAGTGTCATGTTTTCACTACCCGTGAAAAATATCGGCGGATAATTACAGTTCTTGTATTTATTAGCTTGGCAAATGTTTTCACCTACTGCTTGCAATTTATCATAGTTTTCTCTTATTACAAATCATTCTTAGGATCCTCGCTCTGTTCATTTTTCTTTCCATGGTACCAGGTACATCGGTAGAGACTGTTATGGCTATGCGCTATGATAACAGTCATAATATTAGCAATTTTAAATCTGCAGCAATGGTCCATGTATGAGCACTTTTTGACCACCAAATTTTTTTATAGTTTTTCTTTGATTCCCTCTTACTATCTTCGATGATAAACTTCACCTTCTTCAGCATTTGATGATTACTGCATGGACAAACATAGCTTTAGAAAACTTCCAAAACTGTCAATGTCAATCCTAAGATGCAAGTTGATACATTGCCGTTTTTCTCTTATATTTGATTAAGCATTCCAAGTTGGTGCAGTAAACAAAATTTCATCAAAAGTAGATACTCAGGAGGCAGTGATAGTTTCGTCTTTAGATGTGGTTCAACAGATTTCTTGATTTTACTAGCAAAACGAAACATGGAAGCTATCGCAATTATAGTTTCCTGGCTAATATTAAATTAGGTTTACACATTCTTCATGTCCTCGGCCGAGTATTGGTTCTTTTTTAACTTTCAGCTTGGATGTGGAGCAATTTTGAGGATGGTCTTTAGTGCTGTTAAAGCGTTGCCTGAATAATATTTTCCCCCAAAGATTAAGATAACTAGCAACAAAATGAAATGAAGACCTACCTGAGACTATATTTGAAGTTTTAGAATATCTTTCCGGTGCTGTAAAACATCTTCTTTAGTAACATTTCCAAACTTTGGCGTCCTAGCAATATCAAAAAACCTGAGAATAGCATGTTAAGAAGTTTCAACGGTCGTTAATTGTCTGTCATCATCGTTATAAGCAAAATATTTTTGAACACTTTCTAAAACTTTTTCTTTCAAAAACCTATCTAAACTGATCTTGAAAGCTTTGCACCTTTCCTGGAGTCCCAACTTAAAGAATTTTAGCAAAACAAAACTGTAAGAAAGAGCTGGTTTCAGGAATATGACAAGGAAATTTGTCGTTAAGAAAAATTCTTTTCAAATCGAACATTTTATCATTTGACATAGGAACGAGCGTAACACAAAGACCAGTGACAAGTCCATCTCCAACTCTGCAATCTCAGCATCAATATGAAGTAACAGAAACGAATGACAACAACATTAAAGATTATCATACGGTGCCTCCAGCCTACTACACTCCAGAATATGATTCAACAAGAGTCTCAACAGTTATCAATCCTGAGGTTCAAGCAAACGAAGTCTATCTAAATCATTCTCCCTCAAATACTGGACTTATCGGAACCAACGCCATTCAATTCGGACAATCGAGTCTTCCCATGCAAACGAATCTTCACAGTTCCCTCTCAGTTGGTTTCCCAGGAACAGCTAGTCAGGCAACAGTTGGAGGACAACAGCTCCCTGACCTGCATGTAGGACACCCAGCTCCTGCTGGACCTCCTCTCTCAGCCACTCAACTTTACGACTTATTGAATAATTTCCCCCAACAACTCACTGAACAGTACACAAGTGGTCAACAGCCCCAACTTCAGCAACACATTCTTCAGCAACAACTAGGTCAATTCTTCCAAACCGATGCTAATGGCGTGACTAGGTTCTCGCAACCTCAGATGCATTCCTTTAATTATGATGAACAAGCTAATAAAAAGAAGAATCAACGTCCTCAGCAGCAGATCCTGATTGGACAAGATTACGGATCTGGTAGAGTCACTGCTGATTACAATCTGGAACCAGAGTCTGCAGGAGCAGGGGATGTCAACAGTGTTCTTAGAACGAATGAAGGGTTTAATTATCCAGCTGAGGTCTCGGATCAGCAGGAAAATAACATTGAGTATGAGCAGACTTCGAATCAGAGAGGACAGTCGACCTATTATAATAAGGTAAGAGATTCTAGCATAACAATATAAACAGGCTTTACAGTTATCCCATTTTTTTCCTATTTCTTATTCCTAGGATTCAACAAAATGGTCATTTTCAAATACCACTTTTTACAAGGTAATTGAAACAAAAAGATTCTGAACTTCGAACTGATCGTTCCAATCCAGAAAAACTTAAGAGAATTTAGGGAATTTATACATGCTTTGAATTATTTCAAAATAAATTAACTTCAAATTTATAATCAGATTGTTTAATAAATTTGTAATTCTGGAAAGTTCGAGAATATTTTCTTTAAATATGACGCAGAACATTCCAGAACATTCTATAATATTCTAGAACATTCTGTAATATTCTAGAACATTCTATAATATTCTAGAACATTCTATAATATTCTATAACATTCTAGAAAAGACAAGAATATTGCACCATAGAATATTCCAGATTACTATTTTTAATAACAAAGAATCTTGAATAGAATTCTAAGCTATTCTAGAAAATTTTTAATTATTCAGACATTGAAGAAGCTTCTAGATTGGTCAAGAACAGTATAGAATATTCTAAAAAAGACAAGAAAATTTAAGAACTTCCAGAGAATTGTAGAAAAAGCAGAGCTTTTTAATTACAAAAAGCTCTATCTAGAACATTCTAAAACATTTCGGAATTCTAGAAATGTTTAAAACAGTCTATAATATTCTATATAAGTCACGATTATTCCAAATTTTGCGAATTTTATAGAAAAGCATAATAAATTTCAGATTATCATATTAAAAATATTAAATAATATTAAAAAACATTTCAATTTAGAAAATTGCCAGTATAGACAATATGATCTGGAAGAATTTAGGGCAATTTTTTTTATTTTGCAGGATTTTAAGCAATTTAAAAAATTTTAATTATTTTAAAAGGTATTTCAAAATTTAAGAAAAATTAGAAGATATTTATTATGATTCCTGAGAAAATTGAAACTGACTTTTTATCGTCAAAAAATAATTTTGAGATACTTTTTAAAGCCATTTTTTTAACCGCAGAATTTTCTAAAAATTGACAAAAAATTCGAAAAAATTTAAGAAACAGATTCATTTCCAGTAAACAAAATTATTTTACAAAAATTTTCAACAAAAGAGTCAAATTTTCAACCAGGAAAATGCATTTTCAAATAAAAAAATGAATTTTCAATCCAAAACGATAAATTTTCAACAAAAGAATTAAATTTTCGAAATGAAAATGACTTTTCAAACAAATAAATTCATTGTTAACAATTCTTCAAGGTAATAGTGCAATTTTCTATGAAAAAAGGACTTTTAATAAAATAATAAAATTTGTATCAAACAAAATTAATTTTTAAAGAAAGTGTTAAATTTTAAGTTAAAAAATTATTTTTCAAGCAAATAAAAAAAGAATTCTCAACAAAATAGTACAATTTTTAACTTGTAGGATGCATTTTCAGCTATATTAATTAATTTTCAAGTTAAAAAGATAAAATTTCATCATAACAGTTCAATTCTCGTCGAAAAATTACTTTCTAACAAAATAATGAAGTTTCTAATAAAAAAATTGATGTTCAAACAAATAATTAAATTTTAAGTAAAAAATAATTTTCAACAAAAGAGAATGCATTCTCAACAAAATATCAAATTTTAAACCAGGAAAATGCATTGAAAAATAAATTAAAAAGAGTTCAATTTTCTAAAACAAACTTGTTAACAAAGTAATTAAATTTTTAACAAATAGCATTAAGTTGTGAAGAAACAGTTAAATTTTCAGCAAACAAAATTATTTTTGCACGGAAAATAAAATAATTTTCAATAAAGTAGTCAAATTTTCAACCAGAAAAATCCATTTTCAAATAAAAAAAATGAATTTTCAATCCAGAAAGACAAATTTTCAACAAAAGAGTTTAATTTTCGAAATGAAAATGACTTTTCAATCAAATAAATTAATTGTTAACAATTCTTCGCGGTAATAGTGAAATTTACTATGAAAAAAAGGACTTTTAATAAAATAATAAAATTTTTAACAAACTAAATTAATTTTCAAACAAATAAAAAAAATAATTCTCAACAAAATAGTTCAATTTTCCTCGAAAAATTACTTACTATCAAAATAATGAAATTAAAAAAAAATGAATTTTTAAAGAACTAATTAAATTTTTCAGCAAAAAAAAAAATAGTTTAATCTTCTTGGTTCAAAATATATGTTTCGTTAAAAATTTATTTATTTCGTAGAAAATCCATATTTCTGAGTAGTAAATTCAAATTTTTGTCAAAAATTACTCTTGCTGGTTTCAAAATTAGTCTCTTTAGGTTAAAAATTCCAATTCAATTAAATTAAATTAATTAAATTAAATAATTTATTAAATTTCTATTGCTTGGTTTAATTTAACTCTTGTTGAATTTTCTGTTGTTGTAAAAATTCAAATATTACACTTAATTGAGAATTCATTTTTTTATCGAGGATTCCTTATTTTTGTTGAAAATGTAACTATTGTGTTTAAAATTTTCTTTTTCTTGGTTGAAAATTAATCATTTTAACTCTAAATTTAATTCTTCCATTTTCCATTCAAAATTTATCTTTTCAAGTATGTTTGGGTTCTAAAAAAAATTATTTCATTTTAAATAAAATAATTAAAATATAGTGAAAGCGTAGTTTTTCACCTTTTGTAAAAATACAGGTTTTGATTGATATTTGAGAATTAAGTTAAAAAAATAAATAAATGTAAAATTTCTTCAATTATAATTAATTTATTTATTTCTCTTTTATTGAAGGTAAACAACCCCAGCAGTGTATCCTCTCAATTTTACACGACACTTCCAAATAGAGAAGCGGCAGAAAAACTGGCAGCACTCGCAGCTGCTGGCAATGTGAATAGTCACCTTATTGGTCAATTAAAAAAACAACAAGAATTCCAACAAGACGAGCCCGTACCTGAGAATCACAAAGACGAATCTTATCGAGAAAATGAACAACGAGAGGGAGAGAGGGAAAGTTACGATCAGCAGCAGCGATTTGAGGACAAATTCAAGCAAACCTATCAACAACAAAAGTTTAGAGAGCAACAAATTCGTCAGGAACAGGTAATTTTTATACAATATACAACAACAAAAAAAACATTTATTGGTCCCCGATAAACTTCAACCAATTTTCTATTTTCCCTGATCATCAATATTTAAAGACCACTATTTTATTCTACATTTTTATAATATAATTTTTTATAAACAGAAGAAAATAATCAATTTTTAGACCCTGCTTTTCAAATTTATTAATTTGCATATTATAAACAGAAAATATTAATTGTTTACCATAAGAGATGAATTTTCAATCCAAAAGGACGAATTTTCAACAAGAGTTAAATTTTTTAGAAAAAAATGAAATTGTTAATCAAAAATGGAATAGTTAAACTTTTAGTTAAATAATGCATTTCCAACCAAACAGATGAATTTTAAATAAAATAGTCAATCTTCGACTAATTTTCAACTAAAATAATAAATTTTCCAGCTAAAAAGTTTAAAGAAGTTAAATTTTCGTAAAAAAATGGCTTTTTAACAAAATAATAAAATTTTGAATACAAAAATTAATTTTTAAACAAATAGTTAAATTTTCAGTAAAAAAATTTTTTACCAAAATAGTAAAATTTTTAACCAGGGCATATTATAAACAGAAAATATTAATTGTTTACCATAAGAGATGAATTTTCAATCCAAAAGGACGAATTTTCAACAAGAGTTAAATTTTTTAGAAAAAAATGAAATTGTTAATCAAAAATGGAATAGTTAAACTTTTAGTCAAATAATGAATTTTCAACCATACAGATGAATTTTAAATAAAATAGTCAATCTTCAACTAATTTTTAACTAAAATAATGAATTTTTCGGCTAAAAATAAAAATTCAGTAAAATAAATTTTTTGACAAAATAGTAAAATTTTTAACCAGGGCATATTATAAACAGAAAATATTAATTTTTTACCATAAGAGATGAATTATCAATCCAAAAGGACGAATTTTTAACAAGAGTTAAATTTTGTAGAAAAAAATGAATTTTTAATCAAGAAGATTATTTTCTTCCAGAAAGGCGAATTTTTAACAAAATACATAAATTTTTACAGGTTTTAAAAATTTTAAAGAATTTAATTCAATTTAATTTAATTAATAGTATTAAAATTATAATTATTATAATTTGTTTAATTAATTAATTTAATTTAAATTGTTTATTTAATTTTTTTAAGAATTTTAAATACAATTTAATTTAATTTAAAAGAATTTTTAAAGATAAATAGTTAAATCTTCAACTAATTTTCAACTAAAATAATGAATTTTCCAGCTAAAAAGTTTTTTAAAAAGTTAAATTTTCGTAAAAAACTGGTTATTTAACAAAATAATTAAATTTTGTATAAAAATAATAATTTTTAAACAAATCGTTACATTTTCAGTAAAAAATCATTCTTAACAAAAAAGTAAAATTTGTAACCAGGGAAAGTTTCAAAAAATTTTTTTAAAGAAACAGCTAAATTATAAGTAAAAAAATCATTTTCAACAAAAAGAATTTTCAACAAAATATCAAATTTTAAATCAGGAAAATACATTTTCAAATAAATAAAAAATAGTTCAGTTTTCTACAACAACAAATAAAGTTTTTAACAAAGTAATTAAATTTTTAACAAAAAACATTCATAAATTAATAAAAATTAATAAAATTCATAAATTAATTGCTAACAAAATAAACCAGGAGGATTTATTTTTAACTAAAAACTTTCAATCCAAAAGAACAAATTTTCAACACAACAGTTTTCTTTCGACAAAAAAAAATGAATTTTCCAGCCAAAAAGACAAATATTCATAATAATATAATAATATATTGCTATATATATATATATATATAATATATATTATAGTATAATAGTTATATTTTAAGTTAAAAAAATTATTAAAAAAGAAGAATTCTCAAGAAAATAGTATCATTTTTAACTAGTAGGATGCATTTTCACCTGAAATAATGAATTTTCCAGTTAAAAAGATAAACTTTCAATATAAATATTCAACATAATAAAAAAAATTAATTTTCAAACAACTAGTTACATTTTCAGTATAAAATAATTTTCAACCAAATAGTAACATTTTT
>JAAAKG020134655.1:0-13772 GCA_010014905.2 Druon quercuslanigerum | reverse complement strand
TGGTAGCTTATTTACTAGGGACGGGAAGATAGATGAGGAGTTAGATAGACGCATAAACGAAGGTAAGAAGGTTATAGGTAGAGCAGGACCCTTATCAGAAGTAAAAATATATCAAATAAAGCTGAAATGGCATCACATAATTCTATATTTGTACCGGCTGTACTATATAGTAGCGTGACATGGACCTATCGAGAAAAAGATAAGGTAAAATTAACGCGATTGAAATGAGATTCTTGCGCATAATATGCGGGAAATCTTTTATGGACAAAGTGAGTAACCAGATAATGCCCAAAGAATGTGGTGTAGAAGAGACACTGGTTGACACATGAGCCACATGGGAAACTATTAGAAGAGACATAAGAAGCCGTAGAAACATGAAAGCCTGCAGAAAAAAATACATGGACGTGACAGGAGCTAGAGAAGTAAGCTATGACCAAAAAATATAGCGGCAAATAGTTAATAAAAAGAGTATCAGTAGAGTGAATGACGATTGAAACAAAAGACCTTGGATACTAATGGTCCTAAGTGGAGAACTTAACATGACGACTTTGTGAGGATCTGCACTTTGGGAGATTATTAGAGAGATTGATCGGCAACCTAGGTCGGAGCAGTGATACGGAACGAACGTTTTATTTTAATAAATAACACTAGAATTCTAGATCAATCTAAAAATCCTATAACCACTTCCTCACATCACTCCCTTCCTCAAAGAGAGAGTCACGCATACCCCGAATGGGAAACGACTTAATTGTGTGAGAATAATAATAATAACAGAAAAAATTTTTAATACAGTACCTAATATGGGCTAGTTTTAACGTGAAACAAAAAAGGCAGGATCATCTAAAAAATAGAACAGGATTGATACTTTAAAAGAAAAAAGACGGAGGAACTGAAGTTGAGTCACTGCTTGGGCTGAAAATTAGCCGCAATCTGGAATATAAAGTTGAACGTAACTGCTTTATTGATTAAAACTAACCATGAGCCAGAACGTAGGCTTGAAGTCTAAAATGCACGCTTAAACACAGCCCATACAGTACTTGCAAAGGAGTATTTAAGCTCTTGTATATACAGCTTACATTAGAACTAAAATATAGGAGAAAGACTAAAGCAATAATAAATACTTAAAGTTTGTTTAAAAATATTAGGTTATAACCTAACTCATATTATAAACTATGGCTTTAAAATAGAATTTCAAATTTTCTAAAATTTCTAAAAATGTATTTTACATTAACCTTATTTTAAACAATGACTTAAGTCGTAGTGAACATTTTATAATAAAAAACACGAATATTTCTTTCCATTTGTAGTGAAACCACCTATTCGCGATGCAACCACAGTGTAATTTTCTTAAAAATTAGTTTTGCAATAAAAAAAAAATTGAATGAAAGTTCGTTTAAGAACCCTGTTTACAGTTAAACGCGATTTAAGTTAAAACTCGTAAAAGTACAGTAATGCGTTTATTGCTCTATATTTGATATATCAGAGGAGAATTACAATAATTTGAAATAATAATTTTAGATTCATAAGAACATTAAAATTTGGTTCATAACTTCAGTATTATATTAATTAAATTAAGTAATAGAGAAACTAAAGTACAAGGGTTTTCAGTTTCGAAATCTACGATTCATACTAAAATAAAAACTTGCAAGTAAATAGAAGTTTTCTAACATTTAAAATTAATCTCAGCTTACGAAAATATCATAGAATAACCTCAAAAAATTAAAATAAGTCGAGCCTTTTAAGAACGTTTACAATTGGCTTATATTTTGAGTAGCATTCAATAACTTTTGTTTGAAAAATTTTCGGTGGCAGCAAACGTAAATCCTATTTTAGCTTCAGTGCATCAAAAATATAATATAAAGCATACATCTATATCAAAGCTTCTAAAGATTTTTGAAGAAATGTTGCTTCAGAATCCACGTTTAATGAAAAGGTCAAATTTGCCGTGTCATTGATCCCAATCCCCACGAGGCGTGGTGGCTCATCTGCCCTAGGGTTGGCGTCTGAGATTCTAGTTTCTATGTAAAAGCATACATTTTTGTATCAAAATTGAAAAGATTGGCCAATAAAATCAAAGTAAGCTTATCACGAATAAGTAAAAAAAGAATAATTAAACACATGCACCGAAATGGTTTACCATGAGCCAAGCTGTGCTATTCTTAGTCTTAAATTTTTCTAACATTATTTGCAAAGTAATAAATTTTAGGACGAAGTTCTGGTTTCTTGGAAATTAAATGGTGTTGACTCAGTGGAAATGTTTGATGGAGAACCCAGTGATGTTACGAAATTTAAAAATTATAATCTCGCAATAGATTATTATTAATTTGTAAACCTTACCACATAAATCTTTTTCGACGAAAAGCGAAAGGAATCAAGTTTTATAAACCCGCTTAAATATTTTCTGCAGCATACTTCCAGTTTGCTCAACTTTTATTTATTTCCTATTTCTGAGTGTATAAACCGAGTTAATAATTCAGTATATTGAATTTATAACAGACCCCTATTTTTGTAAGTAATATCTAAAAAGCACGTAAACAAATTAATATTCAATAATGACCACAATTGTATATATTGTATCCGAACTTAACATTCAAAAAAGTATACGCGTCAAATCAACTTTTTTGCTTGTTACACTACTATAGGGTTTCCTGCCAAAGTTCTACCTTATTCAATTACTATTCTCTTATTCCCTTGCTAAATGTATAGAAGCATTCGTAAATTTTGTGGTTATGATAATATATTCATTTTCCAAAGAGTAACAGTTTCCCTCACTTCAGTCAACATGAAAAATCGTTGCAAGCGATCTTTCAGTAAATAAGAGTTTTATAGGAATATTACTCTATAATGCAGTAAGAAAGTAAAATCAAATGAAGAGAAAAAGTATAACCTCTTCAGGATTCAGAGATTCTACATGTTGACTGAATTCATACCGAGGGGCTGCTCACTGCGAAGTATAGAAATTTTACAACTATGAATGTGGCAGTCTCAATCGAATTCTCACCTTGAGTGCGAAGATTTCTTTAAAATTTCTGGGAATGCCCAGATTTCCGAAACTTCTCGAGATCGGGACTCTCGAGGAGAAATCAGACTCGGCTTGGCCCCCCGGCATTCGGATGTCGTCAGCCCTTAGTTGGACTCACCGAGGCAGTGTGTGCATCCCAAACGTGTAAATGTGTGAATGTTTCGTACTAAGAACGCCCCGGGCTTGACGAAAGATTTCTAAGAGTTCCATGAGTTCCTCAAAGAGTTCTTCTAATATTTCCAGCAGAGCAATCTGAGATTTCCCAGTGACTAGCCCCACGATTCATATAATATAGTATAGTATAAGCAACAAAGAGTGGGACGATGGTCGTGGAGGCTAAAGCACAGGCTTTGGACACACTCTGTCAGCTTGCGGGTTCGATTCCCGCCTCGCACTTTGGAAGAGCCTCGGTGGCCCATGCGGTGAACACCAGCCAGCAGGAACAATCTCCGGAGAGTCACGGGACCGGTACCTCTAGAGAAAAAAAGGTGTTCACTAAGTACGTCAGGCTGTTGCTCTTGGTGATTCGGAACCCACCTTAAACTGTAGCTCTCCCTTCCACCACCAAGTAAGTGTGTGGGAGGTGTGTTAAGGAATAGGTAAGAAAGTGCAAGGGAAATGTAAACCCTTAGAGGACACATTAGAAGCTTCCATCCAAAATAAGCAACATATGATTAAATTTCGCAGAAATATTTTTCTTCGATTCTGTATTTAAAAATATATCAGTAGTTATCGCGTTTAGCGAAAATGATCAAAGTATCACGGTACCTGTGAAGATTTACATAGGTTAGGTATCGACGAGAACGCCGACTAAAACAGCGATTAATAGCAATAACAAAAGTACTTACCTCGAATATGTTTGAGAATAATGTTCAATTAGGATCAGGAAATAGATCAGGTTAAACAAGATATACTTTCACTGAACAAAAAATTATAATTGTCTCATTTTGCACGCTTGACGTAGAGTCTACATATTTTCATGTTCGTGTTAAGTAACGTGAAAACTGCGAGTTGACGTTAGAATCTCAAATTTCGCCTCTAGAGGGCTAATCGTTCGTCTTGTTTTCAGGTGAATACTTGGTAGTAAGTCATATTAATGATCTAGTTTTAGTTCGAAGCCGATTAGGACTGCTTTTAAAACGATCATCATGCTTTTATTTCATTTCATGCTTAATTTAAGTCAAAACTAAAAAAAAAAGGCTAACCCAACTTAAGAACTTTTTTCTGTGATAAGCAGGCCTGACCTGTTAAAATCAGTTTGGGTGGGCAGGTCAAAATAAAAAATTAGAAACTAATGATGTTGCAAATAATGATCTGCAAATATTACAATTAGCGTTTACGATTTTTTGTAGATTCCAATGATACATTGCATGTCTAGAAAATATAAAAATTTGAAAGAGCTTATTTTAAGAAACTTTAGGGCAATATATAATTTGATATTTATTATTTATTAAATATTCATTCTTCATAGAGAAGTTACACGTTGCTGGAATCTGCGAAATTCGTAGATTTCAAGTACGTTGCTACAAGTAGCTGCTCATTAATTAGGACTCAAATAAAATTTGTTTGTTCTCTATCCAAGTTAATGATTACCAAAACGTCAGTCATTTAACTGGCGACATGTGTACAAAGTTCTTCATCCGTAATTTAATGGAATGAAAACCTGCGTATGAAAATATCAAACCCTACCCTAAATTTCTATTAGAGAAAAATGTCCTTCTGCCTGAGCATCGTAGATATAGACGAAAAGCACTACAACCCGAGTTAAAATATTTCGTCTTGAGTTCGACTTATCTCGTCTCGAGTTCGTCTCCAAGACGGCTATGTCTCGCTGGTTTACGGTCTTAAGACGAGAAGCTTAAATCTTCGACTTAAAACCAAAAATAAAGTCTCGCTCGTGGCCAGGGGCGAGACTTACAAAAATGTATCGGCTATATCTTGAGTATGTCTTGGACAAAGTCTTAGCCAAGACGACTTATTTTTACTTGGAAATCCATCCAATTCTTCTTATTTGAAGACCATAAACCTTTTTATGATATCTAAATCACCAGAAATAGGTCGTAGCAAGTCAATTTTCACCTATACACTGGTCCCTCGCTATAGAGCCGGTCTCGGGTCTTGTCACCACAATAACGCAATCGTTTTTCCATGCCAAAACTCAAGATCTTATAATTTTATATACCTTCTGACTTCGGAACAGTACATTCCCAGAAAGGCGCGATGATAATAGGTGCCATAATAGGTGGCGTTATAGCGATAATTTTAGGTCTACTGAAAAACTTTTTTAATTTACTCAGAGACTCAGAATCTATTTTATCGTAAAATAAAAAAAACAATATTTCACTTTTAAACATTTTCTGGTAATTAAAAGTCAATGCAAATTACTTCAATGCCAACCTACTTAATATATTATTATTGCAATATATTGAAAATACATTCCTGATAACATGTACCAAATATTGAATCGTCAAGCTAGTCGAAAAAATTAAAATAACTCTAAGAAGATAGCAAAAAATTCGGCATTATTATTATTCAGGTATAAATTCACTAGCATTAAGCTTTTTTTAATAATTTACTAATAATTAAACAAGAAGTGTGACGTTTTTAGTGATTTTTTACTTTATCTATAATGCGGAGGCCAAATATGTTTTTTATAAAGAAACTTTAGGGTATTGTTTTTTAAAGTTAAAGGAAAGTTTTTATTCCTTTTCGAAATGAAAATGAAGATTTTTTTCGATATGCCCTAATGTGTTTTTTAGTGAGCAAGGGGGTTGATAACAAGTACGAGGAAGGTGTATGAATGTTGGATGGCTATCAAATGGATAGCCAGTATGAGTATACTAGAACTCCTATATAAAAACAGTTTCGGGGATTTCTGGAACTACCCTTGAGACTAAATCAACCACAAGGCTGTGAAACTGCATGGGCCAGTAGTTCTTGGAAGGATTAAATCAGTCGATCCTATAGTTCATCTACTAAAAAACCTGCCACATTCGCTACCCTGTTTGGCAGAGAAGTACCGGTTCAAGAATCTAAGGTAGGAGCTTAGCCAAAAACAACAACAAGAATAATAATTATAATGGCTCAGTCGGTAAGGTGCTCTGACTTCCTGTTAGAGGGCCGGAATTTGATCCCTGATCCGGTGCGTCTGGCATTGATGCCGCCTTGAACCGTAGCACAGTTGTCGGAAAATCCAAAAAGCTGGCCAACATATGAAGGTGTCATTGGAATTCCATAATTTTTGGTATGCTGCCGTTTTCGAGGTCGCCGATTACGATACTGGATTCAGATTCTAGAAATTCATAATGGCTGATCCAATATGGCGGATAAATTTTATTAAAAGTCATTGAATCTTTGTAAAACTTGGTATACTTACGTTTTCAAGGTCGATAAATTACGATAATTAATTCAGATTTTCGACATTCTAAATGGCGGATCCTATATGGCGGACAAATTTTGGGAAAAGTCATGAAATCTCTTTAAAACTCGATATCAATAATTTTGAAATTTGGTATGCTCACGTTTTTGAGATCACTGATTACGATAATCAATTCAAATTTCCTAAATTCAAAATAGCGGATACAATATATCAGACAAATTTTGGGAAAAGTCATTGTATCTCTTTAAAACGCGGTATGCTTACGTTTTCGAGGTTGCTGATTACGTTAATCAATTCAGATTTTTAAAATTTAAAATGGCGCATCCAATATGAAGAACAAAGTTTAATATACTTGGGTTTTTGAGATCTTTGAGCACGGAACTAGATGAATAATCATCCATTTAGATGGATTATTTACTATAATTGACTGTTTTCTGAGACATAAATTTTATTTTAACAATAATAAAAAAATAATTTTTCTAAATAATAATAAAAAACAATTTACTAGATGTATATTATAATATAATTTTTAGTCACTATTCGTCGAATCCGAGTCCGCACTATTAACGTCACTTTCATCAGTCATTAATCTCGCGATTCAAGTCGGAACTTTTTGAACGATCACACTTCCATGCAAAATTCTCGCTAAACTTCTTTATGTAGCAATGAGGTCTCAATGAACTTATGTCTATAAATTAGTATTTTATGGACGGTAGTTGGCATCGTGAACCATGGACATAAGTCGACGAATTTTCTCACAGTTTCAGTTTTTTTAAATTTCAAAACCAACAAAAATAACTTACAGTATTGTGTGGAAACGCCTGATTAAATCATCGGCAACTCCATTTCTTTATAATAAATTCAGCTTCATTAATGATAGGATGATAATTCTTATGATTTTTTAAATGAATACCTAAAAATTGAATGTTGTCATTAAAGTTGCTTAAAAATCATAGCATTTATCCACTGATCATGAATTTTGCTGAATTTATTATGAAGATCCCACTTAAAATTTTTGACATCGCAACCAAAAAAAATCCATGGCTGGGTAACCCAATAATGCATTTGATTATTAAATTTGTTTAAAAAATTATAAATATAATTAAAAAAATACGAATTGTTCTGAAATTATCCTGAAGTTCCTAAATAAAAAAGTATAAATCAAAAAAAAAATTCTGTCGACAAATGCTTGATTGATGCATTTGTTTATTAAATTTATTTATCATATTTACGACAATAATCTCAAGACGAAATTTATTTATCATCATATTGTTTTTATCCCAATTTTTTTGCAATGTAACTTAAAAAGCGTGAAATAATGGTAAATTGTAGAAAAAATTCTTTCAACAAATAAATTTTTATAAAAATTCTCTTTAATTATTATATAATATTGGAACATCTTTAACTAATGTTACTCTATGAAACTTATGCGATTTCAAAAAATGTCCTCTTATTGACAAGCACTGAGAACGTCAAGCAGAAAAAGTTGCCATTTTTTTCGTCATATTTATTTCTTGATAAAAAAATGGAAATCCTAACTCGTAAATTAGGTTCAAAAAATTTCTTACAAATCTTATCAGTATTTTTTCCATTTTTTTTTTGTCCAAATAGGTCCGCAGCTAATTTTTTCACGAATTTGTAGATGAATGTATTACAAATACGATACACGTTTTTATTTGACAGAATACTACAAAATAGTTAACTTTTGGCAGAGGTTAAAACAATGAAATACAATTAACGTTACATAGTTTTCCACATTATTGTTATAAATTTATAGAAATATGTGAATGAACTTGAAACAAAAAGAAAGCGCTTCGAGGTCACACGGTGGAGACGTACCGCGCCTCGATGCTGTATTTAAGAAAGGATGTTTAACCCCACCTTTTCTTTAAACGCATCGGATAGAATAAGATACAAGGATAGAAGATATTACTCTAACCTGTTTGGTTAGGGACAAGGTGGGCTCAAACATCTTATCTTTACTACAGCTTTTAGACACGGTATCAAAGTTTGCTCTATCCTGTATGCTACGGAAAGTTAAACATAATCGGTAGGATGCGCGTAGATAGTCTGGAAGTTCAAATCTAAAAAAGTATACAGTGAGGTACTGAATGGGTTTTTAGATCATTCGAATCGCTTGGGACCGCGGCAATAGTTAGTTATTACCAGGAGATCTATGTCCCATTTGGAACAAATCGGACTCTAGTATAGCAAGGGCGATATGGTCCTATTTTCTGACTCCGTGAAAAATAGGGCCCAGACGTTTTGCACTCTCTGTATCTTCACTTCCATGTAGGCATTCAACCAGGGGCCGCATGTACTATTTGCGTATTGAAAGAGCGACAGAATCAACGATTTAGAAAGTAAAAGCTTTACTCTCGGGATAAGCAATCGAATGAAAGGGAACAGTTTTATCAAAATATTGAAACGCAGTAATACTTTTTTTTATAGCATGTTCCTCAAAACTTTAGCCTGAAATTGAACAAAAAAACGTACTTTAAGTTCCTGATCTAAAGCATTGCAAATTTACGTAAGTTTTCCAGTTTTCAATACAGTTTAGTGCCATGGATAGGTCCATATCGCCATAATCTATACCTACTAGTCTAATCCGAACGTAAACCTTCATGTCATCCACATACATGTACATCGTGACTTTAACCCTGCCCTAAAAGAGCCTCTGTCTATTTAAAAGAAATTACACTAATGAAGCTTAGAGACCAGTTTTAATAACTGATAAGAAAGATAAACTAAGAGTGCCCTGTGGTACTCCTTTGCTTACTGTTTCTGCATAGTTTGTCATATCTGATACCTCTACTCGCTGGCTCCTATCCATAATAAAGCTAATAAACCAATGTAGTGCATTAACGGAAAAGCCCTCAGATTTTTATTTAGGCCCAGAATTGTCCAGGACTCGACCAACTTTATTTTCTACGTGGAGCGAAGTTTTCGCCATAGAGAAACCTCTTCCGAACACAGACTGATGGTGTGGAAAAACGCTATCAGTGTTGATCATGAGAGCAAGCTGCTGAAAACATATTTTTTTAACACTGTTGACACGTAAGTTAGGATGACGATTAGACTTAAATGTTTCTAAGAACTTGGGCGGTCATGTTTTAGAAGTGGAAGAATAATATGCAATCCTAGAATTGCTTTCACGGAACGTAGAAAGGAATCCAACACGGTGCGCCTAAGCCAATTTGAATGAAACATTCTAGTCATTCCAAAATTCAAACACATCTTTTTCTAGACAACTTCGAGATCATTTTAAGCCAAAGATTAGAATAATCCGTTCGGCGCCTTTTTCTAAATAAAAAAATTTAATTTTTTGAAAAAAGCTTGAATAGTTAATTTTTATGTATCAATAAAAATGTATATAAACTTCAAATAACCATTAAAATTAATTAATTTAGTAAGTTATTATAAAATCTGATTACCAATTAAAATTTAATTTATCTAGTAAGTATTAGAGCGCTAAATAAGCTTGCAATAATAAAATTACTCCTAATATTAGATGTTTATATTACACAAATAAACAAGAATCGTGACCTGTAAATGATTAATTTATTTTGGTTTTGAATGCTACACTTCAGATAGTGAATATTAAAATGGTTAAATAAATTTATTTGGTGTTCAATATATACATGTGTGAATTAATTCTTTTATACACTAAGAATGCTTCTATACATATAAAAATTTACGATTTTAGATTTTTTTAAAAAGGTCATTTAAAGAAAGCGCCGATCGCATGATTTTTTTTTAACTTGAAATGATCCTTAAGATCGCAGAGGGAATCTGGGAATGCGTATCTCGCGTCATTGAAATCTGCTTTTGGATTAGGCCATATGTAGCGAACTCTAAATTTAGTTTTAGACCTTAAAACATTCAAAGGGTTAGAATATGGCTAGCCTAAAATTTCTGCTGCGATAAAAAGTGTTAATTAAATTTAGGATAGTCTAAGAAAAGCAGTTCACCATGTCTTTTACCGAACTCGCACTTAATACGCTAATCTAATTTTCCGAATTAGCTACCTTATCTAACGCTTCACTATATATCCCCTTGAAATACCATCCAAGATGGAAAACCATCTGATTAGTTCCTATCCCCATAGCCAACTCCTAGAAAACCAAATAGCAGCTAAACGGATGTGATAGTTTAATGATGCGGATATCTAAAATCTGTAATCTGTCGCTGTTAAGTATGAGGCCAATTCGCCAATTATTGACGAAGAATTCGCTTTCGTATTCGTAGGTTTGTTAATAATCTGAATAAGTGCAATGAATCGGGCGATGTTAAAAAGTTTCGACCCACCTGCCGGTTTCATTAGGGCAGAATCTATCTAAAGGTCACCTATACATAGCATGTGAGCTGCTATCAACGAGAACGTCCTCTAAATCGGTGTCACAGGAGGGACTAGAACGTAGACCACCATAAACCTCTACAACGCCAATTATTATCTTTTATAAGGTGATTCTTTATTTCGTAGATATATACATAAATATTCGTATCACAGAGCGTCCTGAGACGCGCAAATTTGCCAACTAAACGTTCTAAGCCAACAACTAAACAAGCAATATCACAATGTAGCCGTGATAGTTACGTGAGTTTTGATAGTTCCGATATATAAAATATACAGGTGAATATGAATTTTATAACATAACGGAAAATTAGGCCACATTGCAGACTCGACAGCAATATATAGTGTAATCTAAGCTATATAACCATAATTTGAGAATAAACAATGGGAAGAAGCATTTTTCATTCTAAAATTATACATCCTCTCGCATCAGTCATACAACGTTCAGATAATCTATGCGTTCCAAAAAACATTCATTATTTTTAAAAACAATGTGAGGCTATTACTAGGGTACTTATATTCCTAAACGTTAAGTTGTGCTTTTATCCATATTCAAGAAAAATGGCTGTAAAAATTCATAACCACTTCATGCTGGTTGTGAAAAATTTTTCAATTGTCGGAGTCCAAAAATAAAATTTTTACGATGGCGTCTTTCCGTCTGTCCGGTTGTCCGTTCGACCGTAAACACGAAAATTCTCGAAAATGACTTTTTTCGATAAAAAGTATTTTCTCAGGGTTATAGCATTTTCAAAATTTTTTAAATTAATCGAAAATCAAAATTTTAAGCCAAACAATGCACGATATGAAAAAAGTCAGGAGAAGAAAAACATTGCTTTTGGATAGCCCTTCGAAATTATTATAACAACCTTTTAGGTTTTTTCCAAAAATCGAAAATTCTAATTTCGATTACACAAAAAATAATAAAAACTAAAATATTCAATTTTTCGGTGAAATTATGCAGGATTCGCAAAAAGATGAATCAACAAAAATGGTGACACCAAAAAAAGATCTACAAATTCTTCAATAATTACTTCTTGATAGGACGCGTACTTTTTGTTTTATTTGTTAAAAATAACATTGAAAATAAAATAAAAATACAAATGTGTGGAAAAACGGCAGATGAAACAAAAGAAACTATTTTAACAAAAATTGTATGCACGAAAAAGAGTTACGAATTTGTTATGAATCACTTTTTGATAGGAGAGGTAGTTTTGGAATTAATTATAATGGCATTAACCATAAAAATTAAAAATTTTGTGAAAAATCGACGAAAGGTACGAAAACAAATTGAGAGAAAAAACTTATTTACCCAAACAAGAGATACAAATTTGAAATCATTTATTACATTCTTATTATTTATGATTGAGAAAGTATTAGAATGGCCAAACGACGCAAATTACGAAAACAAGTCTCAAAGAGAAATTATAGCTTTTGAAAAATCCTACAAAATGTGTTTTAACCATTTTCCAAGAGGCCTCGTAATATTGTTTTATTTACCGTAAGTAATATACACAAAATCGAAAATTCCAATACGATGCCAAAGGACATGAGATACGTAAAAAATATAGAAGAAGACTTGTAGGATATTTTTCTTTATCCATAAAAAAAAATATAAAAGCGAAAGTCCTATTTTTAGCATAACAACGCGACATAGAGAAGTATCTGAAACAAGGATTTTAGTTTTTTTATTTATTTTAAGGTGGTTCAGAAAATATGCATTTTCAAATGTCTGTCAAAAATGGAGCGCGTAGCGCGAGTGTTTTCGATGAGAATGTGTACCTCAAAGCCTACAGAGCTTTGAACAACTTAGTATTTACCTATACTTGAATGAGTAGAAACTTCAGAATATGAAGACGCATATAAATACTGCGATAAGTACCAGAGCGCCAAGCGCGAGATTCAACAGATGCGCGCCCTAGGCGCACTCAAACCTTGCAAGCCGCACGCTCGTGTATGGAACTTTAGCATGAGAATAACAATAATTAACCACCCCTTCCCAATGTTACAGAAAAATGTCAGGAAAAGGTGAAAGTGAATGTGAAAAGCAATAATTTGGCTCCGCATATATACTGTTAGAAATTTCTTGAAAATGCACGCGCGTTTTGAAGCACAAGCGTAACTGAAAGATTAATTAGGCTTCTGTGGCTAAGTGCAATCAGCTGTCAACTGCCAAATTGAAGACTAAGGATGCATTTTTATGTGGTCATGTTTCTTAGTTCTTGTAATTAAATTTTCAATAAAAAAAATTTGCATTTTGAATAATGCATGTGTTTGAATTTTCATCTGAATGTAATTAAAATGTAAGTAACGTTGATTGCATAAAACTTCACTTGAAAGTGGTTGAAAATGAAAACAAATATTTCGAACAGCGTAGTTTTTCCTTATTTGGTAAATCTATATTATGCATCAAGAACTAATAATATTTTAGTATTTCTCTTCTAGCTTTAATTTGATAAAATTAAATGCAAATGGGCAATACTTGCTTTTTATTGCCTTCCTCGTGCTTGCATTACAAAATTAGTACAAACTGCGAGAAAGACCACCTTGAGAGCATTGAATATGGCAGAAACTATATGGCACGTTCCTGCGAAGAAACGAGTTGAGTAGGTCTAGAGGTTATACCAGCGTACCTGTGAAGAGGTAGCTGAACGTGAACCGGAATAGAGAAATGAAGGTGGAGTTCACTTTTTAATTCGGCAGGGCCCACGTGCTTTAATAAAAGCTCTTTGCGCATAGAAGCAGTGAGGATAAAATGCAAAAGAAAAATAAATAGTACGTGGGTCACTTACATATCTTCCCAACTACAGAGCCGCTCAGCTTGCCTTTTTAATTAATGAACGCAGCCGGCGAATGCGCGGCATGCAATCTGATGAATTCCACTCCCCGACTTGGCAAATCCACGCTAATAATAATAATAATAATAATTTTTTTTTTAAATAATATTAATTTATTTTAATGTATTAATTTTTTTATTACACATATATATATATATATATATATATATATATATATATATC
>JAAAKG020134654.1:0-13772 GCA_010014905.2 Druon quercuslanigerum | reverse complement strand
GATGATATAACACTACACCATTAAGTCGTTTAATGGTGTAATAATAATAATAATAATAATAATAATAATAATAACGCGATGGATAATAGATCATAGATTATTTTTATAACGTATTGCTGAGATAATGCAATAAAAATAATTACATTTTTAATATTTGTAAAAATAAATCTTTGAATGATAACTAGAACATTTTTTTGTTACAAAAAAGCAGACTGGCGCCACCAGACCTTCGAAAAAAGTATCCTACCGCCAAGCATTGACTACTCACTACACCACTTCCTGTAACCCCATGGAATCATTCACAATCCCTTGTAATCATTTTAATAAATTTCTTATTATTTTTTGGCGATTCAAAAAAAGAATTATAAGAAAATCAATATGGAATTAAATAATGTTAAGGTATTAAAAGAATTGATGCAAAAGGAAAAATAGACAGGCTGCTAACGAATTATTTATTTACTTATTTAACGTAGTATCTTTACTTATATAGGGGGTTTTTACAGAATTTCGACGGATTTTAAAGCTTATAAAACTATTTCTAGACGACTTTGGAAAACAATGAAATTAAATGAAATTTTAAAAGATTCCTAATGATTTCAAAGATTTCAAGAGATTTTAAGGTATTTCAAGAAATTTCACAAGAATGAAAGGATTTTGTTGAAATTCCAAAGATTTATAAAGGTTGGAACGGGTTTAAAAAAAGAGAAATTCAATTAATATGTTTAATTTCATTAATAAGCAAGAGATTTCAAATGCTTTCTACTTATTTTGAAGGGTTTTTACGATTTCAAAAGATTTTAAGGGATTCTAAAGGATTTCTAGCGACTTTAAAAATTTTAAAGGATTTTGAACAATTTTCTAGGATTTCCAAAGATTTCGAAGGACTCCTATAGGAAACTTAAAAAAAAAAAAGAATTTGAATGGATTTTAGATTTTGAATTTCAAGCGATTTTCACTTTTAACATTAATTCACAACAATTTGTAATTGCTTGTGAAATCTTAAAAAAAGATCTGGATTCTATCAAAAGCTTTTAGTTTCTAGTATAGAATTCTTATTTGAATTTAGAAACATTTCTAGAGTTAGGGTAGAATTTACCCAGTTGGCACATAATATTCCAACCGTTTCTAGGACGTTCTAAAAAAGTTAAAAAGGCTTAAATATCGGGTGCTCACTAGCTATATACTTTCTCTGGTCTTCTTTTTTCTTTTACTAAAAAAAATTATTTGTGCTTTGCGAATCGCTGATCCGCAGATAATACTCGCACGTCGGTTTTAAGTCTGTCATCCATCGAATTTGGAATCGGGAATAAAATTAATCCCGAAAAGGTGAAACTCGTTGGCGGGAAGGTTTTGTCTCGTTTAAAAGGACGGGGCCCGGCAAGAGATCGAGATTGGGCCAGTGCATACGGGCGGGCGTCCTTTGTGGTTCCCTGCGGCTCGGGGGCGCGTCAAATTTGGTTGAAAATCAAATTAATCTCGCGGCTGGGCGCAGAGTCCTTTCGTCCCTCGCCTTCAGAGACACGAGCAAATCGAAGGAACGGGACTGGCCGGAGGTCCGGCTCGCCCTCAACCAAAAGGCGAGAAGAGAAGGTGGCGCAGCAACAAAGAGGTTCGAACTTCTGCCTCTTCAACAGGGCCGTGCCTGTTAAATTCTCAGTAAACACATTCAAAAACTACAATAAGTTGTTTTTTTTTCATACTTCTTTTCCCTTTCAACTAAAAGTAGAATGATCAAACCTCGAATATAAAGAATTGTGTGAAAAAATAAATGGGGGAAATTTGAATTGAAAATTTTCCCTTGGCAAATTTTTTCAAATTTTTGAATAGTCACTTATTGCTTATAATTACATTGCATTAGACTGATTATTTTAAATTACGGAAGAGTAACTCATAAATATTTAACGGAACAATGAAAACTGTTTCTAAAATTTGAAACACTATACATTTTTTGTTTGCTGCAAAGCAACTTATGAACGAATACAAAAGATGAGCAGTAAACAAAAGAGAAATTCGAGACTTCTCTGCTGTAAAAAAGAATACTAAAAATATATAATTAGCATGTGGGGAGTGTTTTATTTTATTTCTATATAGAAAGAACACTCGAGCCGCATCCGAATTAGCCAAAGTGTGCAAAGCACACATCGGAAGTGCATTCGAAGGGCTCTCGAAACAAGGTGATTCTGACAGCCTAGAGTCCAGAAGAACATGATAAAGAAGCCTCATCGCTCACTTTCACACTCCTCGTCAGATGCTTCGTGTGGGCTGCACTTTTTTTGTATAGTTTTGATCTTATGAGTAGAGTAGGTGTCGAGAAAAGTTAAAATTTTATGGTGTAATATGATTTCTTCTTTTAGTCGACCTTCCGGCCCATAGAAAAAAGATTTGTTCAACTTTATGAAATTAAAAAGTAATTTTCACATAAGAATCATATGTAAAAAAGCATAGTAGTGTTAAGCAAACATTTGACAAGCTTGTCAGAATACCTTGAAGATAAGAATAAAATTAATTTATTTCCGTATGTGTTTGCCATATTCCTAAACTAAAAGAACTATGATTAGCCAATTAGAAATCTTGCTCATATCTTATATGAAAAAAACATGTTTTGATATTTGTATCTGTGCATAATGTATCTGATATATTTGTTTGCGTCTTCGAGACGCGTCGAATGACCCATTAAAGAATCTTTCATTACCTTCCGTGACCTTACATTACCGATTTATAATTTTTAATCAAAATTATTTACTTTGTTCATAAGCGGAATACTTTTTGGATATTAGAAATATCACAATACTGTATTTGATGTAATTGTTCTCTTCAAAAAGGCCCTTCGAATGATTTATTGAAAGAACCTTTGATACACTATACTGTAACGTAAAAAGTTGTTTGTTGAAATGAGATAGAATTAGCAACTTGATGAAATTAGTATCGGTCTTTTGTTATTAGTCCAAATTAACTTCCCTGAATGAGAAAGCTAATTTTATTAAAAATAAAATCAGCTTACAGTTGTTACGCTTTAAAATCATTAGCATCGTATTCACATAAATTTAAAAGATTTTGTTTAAAATTTGCCTTAATTTACAACTAAATTATTCTGAAATCAGGATAAATGAATATCAATTGTGCCCAAATCAAGCCAAATTTAGCTGAATTCGAGGCAAACTTATTTTGCTAAATGTATTATTATCAATGACATACAGCTAAAATTAGAATAAATTGGACTTAAGTTAAATCGCTTGAATTAAATATTTACTTTCAATGTCACATTTACGAAGCAAGCTTAAGTAGAATTCACTTTAATTAAATGACTTTACCTAAAATTGACTTGAATTTAGTTGAACTAGCATTAAATTGAATAAAATTTGCACGAAAAATTTACTTTAAAGTTTTTTAAATTTAGACATTGATAGAAATTGATTCTTAATTTTCACTGAAATGTAGATAAATTGACATCAATTTTACTTTCAATTTTCAATATAATTGACTTTTTATTTATAATTAAGTGGATGAATGGTAAAATTTTTTGGCGCTTATAGTCAAGTTCATTAAACTTCATTTTGAACACAATTGAATACAATTCCAATCACTGGAATTTCATTCAATTATCACCATAGACTTTGGCTTGAATTTGAAAATGAATTCAGGTCTTATAACATTTCATGTTAATTATGATTCATTTTAAATTTGCTTTAATTTTAGTTAATAGAATTTATATAAATTAACTGGATACAGTAAAAAAGAAATATTGATTTTAGAATGGAGCCCTGAATTCTTTAAAAGTTTACTTAATGTCAAATAAATTTTGTTTAAATCCAGACAAAACTGAACTCTTTGCCGACTATTTTAACGTGCGAGAATTTTAAATATTCTTTATTACATTGAATTCACTTCAATTTACTTTTTCATGCCTACTTGAATTCACAACTAGAATTCGCTTGATTCCACTCGAACTTAGTTCATTTCATTTTAATCTAGTTTAATTCGCACTAATTAATTTTTATTAGCCGGATTTATTTAAATGCAGGTGAACTAAGTACTGATTTATACAGTACGTCTCGAAGGACCCAAGCCATTATCATAAAAATAAGGACACACTTTTAACCATAAATATATCTTCTCTTCACGCAATTACTTCATTTTAATTTTCTTGGCTCAATTAATCGATATTTCGTAAAATAAATGTATTTTGTCACACAATATAGGAAAAAAGCAGAAAGCCCTGAAAGCGTTCTCCATCTATGAAATTTCACACAAATTCATATAAATCATCAACCGCTGATCCTCTGGACCAATGACTGCGTCCCTGAAGCCTCCTATTCAGTCATTCAAGTCTCCGCTCCAAGAAATGAGATAAGCACAAGACTCGCACCATATATCTCCCACATTTACACCCACACCCACATTCATCCTATCTGGCAGTCGCCTACAGAGCGTTTCATCGGGAATCTCCCGCCTCATGTTCTCGAATCGGCGTCTCCCTATCAGACTCATCTCCAGGAATCACGAGGCTACAAAGCGTCGACGAAACCTGCACCAGTGAATCTCTCTGTGAAGAAGTTTAGTTCGGGAAACAAAAGGGTCAGAAAAAAAAAATTAAACAACGATACGAGCAGCAAAAAGTCAGTGGAAAGGAGGACTGGAGAGGAAGGCGGCAAAAAATTGGTAGCACACCTCACAGGCGCCTCCTTGCAAGTCCGTACTCACTGTACACGAGGATGTCTCTTCGATTCTCTCTTCTTTTACTTTTTGCTTCTTACTTTTTCCTTTTTTATCCCTGCTCTCTTCCTTCCCCTAAACACGTCCCGTACAAGTCCGTTACCACCTTCGTTACCCGAGATACACACCCCTGGTGCCCCGTCCTCGATTCTTGGAACTCGAAATAAGAAACGGAAGATCGGAGATCCCGCGAGAGAATAAAGAGAAAAACGCCTCGAGTGGAAAGAGAGGGAGGGAAAAAAGATAGTGAAAGAATAAGGGGGGGGCGTGAGGATTTATACGGGGAGGGAGGAAGAAAGATAGATAAATAAAAAGGAACAAAAGAAATGGATAAAAATGTAGGAGGAAGGTAAAAGAAGGAAAAGATAAAAATATAGAAATGGATATGAAAGAAGGATAATAAGGAAGGAGATACGTAGAGAGAAAAAAATGGACATGAAAGAAAAGGGTGAATAGAAAAATGGTCTAGAAAAAGGAGTAGACAGAATGAGGAACAAATTTAAATTTCCCACCAGACCGTTTCAGAACGTGAAACCACCCCTTACACTTCGAGCACGTGGATGAAACAATGATATTGACATTTTTAGTAAAAGATGTCACGTCTTATGGAAAGCATTTATTACTAATTAAATACTAACAACTATTAGGTCTCTTGTTAAGAGAAAGGTAAATGAATGAAGAAAACAGGAAGATTGATCTCAAAGGAAAGTGAGGAATAAGGGGGATCGAAAAAAGAAAACGTAAAAGAGTTGGGATTGAAATGCATTTGAAAAGAACGAAAAGTGGATCCTCTTGTGAAAATACCAAGGACCAATTGTCTGCCCTATCCGGGTAAGGAATCGAAACAGGATTCTTTCTGTCAGGAATTCACCTCGGCCAAGCATCGCGAACCGAGGATGACGAGACGGCCAAGATCGGGAGAACTTTAGTGGGAAGAAACAAGAATTTCTGGAGGAATGATGGTTTCCCTTCGGAGGATTCTCTGGTCTTCGGGCGCCGATTGCGAATTCTGCGATTGGGTCCCAAAAAAGGATCTCTTTAGTCTCTAACCCTACATGTCCAACTTTCCTGGAATAAAAATGGAAAGGGCTCTCAAATAATTATTTAAAAGTTTCTTTAAGACTCTGGGCGATTATGGGAACACGGAGTTAAAACATAATTAAATTTAATGAAAACTTATTCGTTTAGAGCAGTGGTCCGCAAACTTTTTGCCCACTTTTCAGGTAAGAGCAGGTTTGATCCAAAGACATTTTTTTCGTCTGCCTCCTTTTGTTCGTCCACACTACGTTTTTCCTGAGATGGGTTGGCTTTTCTCGGCAGAGGTTCACTCTTAGACGGGATACTCAATGTGAATAAAAAGTTACAAATAAATTTTGTTTTAAATTCTTATATTAGCGATTTATAAGTCTGGAATTCGAAATCTGTGACTTTTTTGCGATTAAATACATCTAAACTTGTACTTACGAAGTTAAAAATCAATGATTTAATGGAATATAATGAAAACTTAATTATAAAATAAAAGTGTTATAACGCATTGATTTTTAGTATTTCAAGACGTTTTTTAGATTCCTTTTGATCGAAAGAATTCCCAGATTTTGAATATCGAGGTTTCAGAAAGCTAATTTTGCAATTGAGAATTTTTTGTTTTGAATTTTAATCCCCATTACGACAAACGCTTAACAAAGGAAGCATCCGTGGCGGCCTAGCCCTTTTTGGCGGCAACAGGTACTGCCAAATGGTTTAATTTAAAATTCAAAATTCAAGTTTCAAATCGAACTTATGACATTAGAGCTGGGAAAAAGTACAAATGTGAGTCATTTTCAGTATTATTACCATTTTTGTTTCCACTGTAAACTTTCAATCAGGAAAATATTTTAAAAAGTCATAGTACTACACTTAGATGATTTAATTTGTATGCAGACAATTTGGCTGCAGTGGTAACGTAATTGGATAAAAGTCAAAATGCAGCAACTGTAACAACTCTCTCGCGGGTTCGAATCCCAATGCTGGAAAATTTTTTCTTCTCTTCCATGGATGATTTTATGTATTATATAACGTATAAGTTGAATAATATTGAATTTCTTCACCCTTAATTCATTAAGGATAAAAAATAGCAATATGTCATCCGGTTATAATAATTTTTACTTTTTAATTAAGTATTCAAAAGTATTTATACTTTGATGAAACTTTAAAAATTTATGAACGTACACCCAGATTTCAATCATTTCTTTAATTATGTAATTTGCATGCTTTTAAAAATCTTTATAATTTTAGAAAAAGTTTTAAAATACAGAAGTTATGAATAATAAATAAAAAATAAATTATCTCTAAAACAATCATTACGATGAAACTGCTCATATAAACGCTTTAGAAAATTATTTGTTTTCTATCCGGTAATTGATTCAAAATTTTATTAGTGATGTATATATTTGAGAGCGTCAATTTTAATATACATTTTTTTAAACTGCAAAAAATTCTAAATTTAATTCAATTTAAATTGCGATTGAATGTGTATCCTTCTGTGATCCTTCGAATCTCCCTCGAGATTTTATGCTTAAATTGGGTAGAGTGTTTAAGAAATATCTTGTTCTAATAACGCTCATTACACATTTCTGAGGATTTCTAAAAACATAGAAATAGCGTGGTTTAAATGGTAATGTGCTTGGATAATTTACCAGAAAAATGACTGGGTAATGCTGTTAAGAGTTGGAATTCTGATGCAGAGAAAGTTTTTCCTCTCTCATCGATTCTTTCTGTTTAGTATATTATTTTCGATTATATTACATAAATGATATTTTATATAAGCCCCTTCTTCTTGTACTGGGTTTCTTTTGGGTATTTTTTATGCTTTTCTAACATGGTTCTTCTTCCTTATTAGGCCGAATTTTCTAAAAAAAATTTGGAAATAATACCAAACTCAGATCAGCATTACAATTGGAAACATTGCTCTCCTTTACGTATTCAGCGATGTTTTCCTCTGATTTCAAGTACGAAGTTGTTCTACAATGCGGGTAAAATTATAAGTAACCTTAGGAGAATTGCGCTTGCGCAGTGGACCTGAATGACGCAATTCCTATGGGTCGTCGAACCGAAAACCTCGGGGTACCATGTGCATGTACCTCCGGAGGAGACTTTCATTCATTCGGATAGAATATGCCGATTGGTTGTAACTGTAGTGAGGTGTTCACTGAAAAATGCCCTGAGGCTGTGTGACCAATCTCGGTTAGTTAATGGAGACCATGGAGGACATGAGACAGTTTTATAATCACTTTAAGATTGAATAATAGGTTCCTATTTGAAACTAATATCAATGTTTCTATAATTTTCAACAATAAGACATCTATCTTATCATATATCGTATAAATACCACTGCGAATTTAGACACCTAAGTTGGTGGTCTTCAAGACTAATCTTTGGATGATCTTTATTCTCGATTTTTTCCTTAAATTCTAAAACTGATTCCTATCCTCTGAATACAAAGCCAAGCCAATGTGAAAAAACGCATAAATGCGAGAAGAGAAATATTAAAAATGAATTTAATATTTCTCTAAATACAATTTGCAAATGGAAAGTAAAATCCAATCGAGATTCTAATATCTGATATTTTCTTGCAGGAAAGATGGCATCGATATGGGGTTTAGCCACGTTCTTGATGATCCTAATGTTGCACTTTTCGTTCCTTTGCGCCCATCGTGAGCACAAGGTTAGTTCTTAATAATTTTCTTAAAATTATTGTCTTCAACTCTACCCTGATTCTTGAAGATATTTAAAAACTGATCTAATTCCAGGTGCACAACATTGTTCTGTATCCGGACAAACAAAGCTGGTGCAAAACAACCCAAATCAAACAGGTAGTTACTTGGCCAGGATGTTCCCCTCAAGAACTGGACAACAACGTTTGTGTAGGAGCCTGTTTTTCCTATATGGTGCCACATAGTGAACCTTCAGCTCCTGGTGATCTAATTCGACCTTATTGTGATTCTTGTCAGCCTCTGGATAGTGTCTGGCATACGGTTAGTTTATAGAAAATACATTAAAGATAATTAATTTCAAAAGCAACATATGCCAAAGAAATAATTAGTACAAGCAAAAATCTAATAGTCTTCCTCTTTTAATAGGTGAACTTAGATTGTAAAGATGATGACAACAAGCCAACGATAATGCAGAAGAAAGTCCAGATAATTATAAACTGTTCCTGTAGTTCATGTTTGGAAACATCTAAGATCAAACCCGACTACAATACCCTTCTTCAATCCCTCTCTGAAGAAAACATCGATAAGAATGTCAACATAGTCCATGAAACCCCGGACCTCCTTCTAAATCCCAACCTGAACGCCTCCAAAAATACAACTAGAGACATCCAAGCCAACGAAAAGTTTCGTCAGTTATTCAAACAACTCCAAGAATCTGCAAAACTTGATGAGTTCAAAGCCAAAGAACTGTTCTCCAAGTTTGAGGAAGAGGAATTTGATCTTGAAAAGCTTAAGGAGTTGCTCAAAAAGTATGCTAACCTTGGTCAAGATGATAAAGAGATGCATGCAGTGAAAGAACACCATCAAGCAGTTCATAAACTTCAGGTCGAAGAAGAAGATGAACTACCATCAGAAATTCCTAACCAACAACAGATACCTCAGAAGGAAGAAGAGCATGAGGAGCTTCCTCAACTACCACATCATAAGTCTCCAACTTTAATGCACCGGGGACCCCATCATTCTATGGTTTTAGAGTCTGATGTCAAGGAGAAGATTGACGTCGAACCTCATTATCTTCAACCTGCTGTTGCTGGTCAAGAAATCAGCTATCAAGACAATGTTCTGGTGGACAAGGCCAAGAAAAAAGACTTCTGAGTTGAAAACTTGGCCAATTTTGTAGGCACTGAGTGGTTAGTTGACGCTGGGCGCCAAACTGGCAGACGCGGAAGAGGAGGGGTGAAAAGATGAAAGGAGAGGAAGTGGTTTTCGATTAGTGAATGCGTGTGCGTGGCCCGAGATGCATATTTGCGGTGTGTAGGTGTCTTTGGCAAAGGGAATGGCAACCCTGTGCAGATCGATTTTCGATCGCTGAGTCTCTGAAGGTATACGACCACAGGTTTCTATACTGTACTTATAGGTCCCAATTTAGGAAGGGTAATCAAGGTTTTCTGGTTGGAAAATTTTTTCGCTTAGAAACAATAATCAGAATTTACTATCAATTGGCAAAATTTATCTTCAAGTAGTGGTGAAGTCTGATTGTTTCGTTTGTTAGAGGCATAAACAGTCACGAGAATTTATTATCAATTCTGGCAGAAATTACCAATTACCAATTTATCACCAATTGTCCTTTTATAATTGTTTCATCAACATCTTATTTTTTCGATCCATAATATTATTATTTACCTGTACACAACTGTTATAATTTATCATTAGGTTTCAGAATTTGCAATCAATTCTGAAAATTTATTAAAAATTAGCGATAAAGTCTGTAGGTGATTTTGACATTTAATCCTTTGAGGATAAACTCCAAGAAGTGGATCTCCTGGGGCAAAGTGGCTTTATTTCTACAATATTAAATACCTTCTACAAAATATTTACACAAGAAAGAAGAATGATTGAGAAAGGACTATTTTATAGCCATTTAAAATCGTTTAGATTTTCTGAAGTTCGATTTGACATTAGGCAATTTGGAACTCCACAACTGGAAATCTTTGACTGTTAAAAGTTAGATTAGGAAATTTGAAATGCTACACATTTTTAATCAGAATTCTTGAATTTAAATTAGTTACAGATTTTATTTTTCAACATTTTTTTACACACATGTTGAGGCCTATAGTGTTGTCAAATCCAATCATAAAATCTTGATACCCTATTCTCGATAAATATCTAACCTTGGCTGGGAAAACTAGTGCAAAAGTCTTTAAAGCTGAGAATATTCAGTATTGTACCTCCCAAAATTGTCAGAGGATATGATCCTCGTTAAATAAATTATGATATTATTGAAATGGTGTTTTTACTAATAGAAGGAATTATATTCCTATGATAAAAGGAAGTAAATTTTTCTTAAGAATAAATTAATATTTTCCTTCGAAAGCCCATCGGGTGGTGATAATTGTTATTGGAGAGACTTTTTGCCAATTTGTGATGTGGTATGGTGTATAAATCTGTAAAGTGACTGATCTTACGAAAGTGTCCTCAGTTATAATGAGACGTGTGCTCCTTTTTTGTGGGAGGATAAGACTAGGGGTAAGAGCGGAAATCGTGAGAAAGAGAGAAATTTTAATATATTTAACTATTTTATTTTAATATTATTATCTTTATTATTATTGATGATTGTTATCTAACTATCTGACATTAAGAAACCGTTGAGCATACGTAATTCACGTAAGTTAAAGTTACATAATAGTGCGATACGTAGTCACGTTCTCTATATCTTCTCTGTTGGTTTTGTACCTACCTTTGCTTTACCTACCCTGTATTCTCGGTGGAGAATAAAATCGTGAAATTAATTTTGCAAGTATTATTTTTTATTTCCTAGTAGGGATGATCGACATTTTTTCAACCCGGCACGACTCAATGGTTCGGTTTTTCTTTGACATCGAGTCAAGTCGGGGGAGTCGGGTCGGACTGAAAATCCTGTTGGGTCCGGTTGTCAGGTTATCAGCTACAAAGTCGAGCAATAATAAATAACAGATAATATGTAAATATTAAATTTTATTATTATTTAAAATGTCACAGGCTTAACATGGTTACTGCCCAACATGTCGATGGCATTTTTGGTTTAGAGTTGGATTTTTATATTCTTAGAATAGTTTTCACGTGGCTTTCCCGGTATACATCATCAGTCACGGACGCATTTTTATAATGCAATCAAGTGATCTGATGAGAGCAGTGTGCTCCCAACATATTGGATAAAGCCTGGGTTTTACCCCATCAATGACGAACTGGGTTGCAATCAAGTGTACGGTGGGGAGACCTACAGATTTAGGTGGGTTCCGAACCATCAGAACCTCGGTAAAGGTACATAAAATTTCCAGAGGTACCAGCTCAGGGATCATAGAACCCCGGGCCTCTGAGGTGAAGACCGAGCGTCTAACCAACTGAGCCACCGAGGCTCTTTATTATTATTATTATTATTATTATTATTATTATTACACTATTGAGTCGTTTCCCTTCCAGGGTAGGCATGACTTACTCGGTGAGAAAGGCAGTAGTGTGAGAAAGGGGTTTTAGGATTTTTCGATTGATCTAGAATTCTCGTGTTATTTATTTAAATAACACGTTCATTCCGCAACACTGCTCCGACCCAGGTGGCTGATCAATCTCTCTAGCATTCACCCCAAGTGAAGATTCTCAAAAAGTCGTCATGTGAAGTTCCCCACTTGGGTCCATTGGTATCCAAGGTCTTTTGTTTCAGGAGTCATTCACTCTACTGACACTCTTCTTATTAACTATTTTCCGCTATACTTTTCTGTCCTGGCATACTTCTCTAGCTTCTTTAACTTCCATGCATTTTTTCACGCAGGCTCTCGTGTTTCTATGGCTTCTTATGTCCCTTCTAAGTAGGGTCTCATTCACACGTTCTAACCATTCTTACCGCGGTCTGTATCTGCACACGCTGCCATTTACTTTACTTTGATATACCTGTTTCGTTAGTCGTCCATCCTTCATTCTCTCAACATGCCTGAATCATCTTAGCGTATTTCAGTCGGTAAAAATATAGAATTATGTATTGCCATTTTAGCCGTATTTGATATATTTTTACTTCTGATAAGGGGGCCTGGTCTACCAATAACATTCTTACCTTCGTTTATGAGTCTTTCTAACTCCTCATCCATCATCCTCTCCCTAGTAAATAGGCTATCAATGTTTGCGAATTTATCAACTTGTTCAATTCTCTCATAATTTAATACAATGTTGCATATTGTTTTATCACTCTTTCCCCCAAACACCATAGTTTTTGTTTTATTTAAGTTAATGCTGAGGCCCATGCTCTTCATGCTTGCATTCAATTTATTCAACATTCTTTGCAAGTCTTCGATTGACTCTGCCATAACAACCTTATTATCTGCGAACGCTAACCCATGTACCCTTACTGTTTCGAGATCCACACCTTCTTCGTCGAAAAGAGCCATTCTTGAAAACTTTTCCATGAATAATATAAATTTTACACTTTACGCTTGCTTTGCTACCCGTATATATTTTTCTTGTAGCTTGTAGGATTCATTCATTTACTCCGTACTTTTTCAGGACTTCCTAAAGTTTACTTCTATCTAGCTTGTCAAAACCTTTTTCTAGGTCAACAAATGCACAGAAAACTTTTCCCCCGCTCTCCAAAATAATATATAATATAGATGAATAATTTTTATTCGTTCAACTTTCCATCTGATACTTAATAACTGCTATATTACATGTGAAGCGATTTAACGGAAACCTGGATACTGGTAACTAGATAGAGTGTGGCTGCGCATTCTTATTGTACAACCAGGGCCGTACCAAAGGTCTTGGGGGCCCTTGTGCAAAATAATCACGGGGGGCTTTTTTCTAAAAAAAACATAGGGTAATACAATACAGAGTCAGAGTCGGGGGCCCTAGTGCACCGCACCGCTTGCACTAGCCTCGGTACGGTTCTGTGTACAGCACTTCAGAATGCGCAGTAAAGTTCTACTAACTTTATGAATGTGCAGAAGAGTTATAAGGGTCTTAGGAATGCCCAGTAAAAATTTAAAGGTATTACATTATTTCTGTTTTTTTTTGTTACTATGTTGTGTTAAATATTAATGCTGTATTAAATCTTTTTAAGGGCCTGTACGGTCAGGGGTGGATTCATAAATATTTTATGTGTTGTCACGTGGCTTTATTAACTTGATGTAGTCGTGTTTCGATACAGTGCTACATCGTCTTCAGGACGCAGATAACCGTTAAAATTCTAAAAGACATCCATGCACTCAGAAAAAAGTTCTTTTTAAATTAAAAAAAAACTTTTTTGACTACGTTTTTTTGATTCATCATACAAATATTTTTACATTAAAAGAAAATTTATTTGATTTTAATAAATGTCATGTAATTTCTTCTATTTAAAGAAAT